>CM074727.1:13662968-13685468 GCA_037306005.1 Rhinophrynus dorsalis | reverse complement strand
CAGCACTTTTAGCTGACTCCACCAACCTTCAGCACTTACAGTTGACTCCACTATAATTCAGCACTTACAGCTGACTCCACCATACTTCAGCACTTACAGATGACTCCCAAGGAATTACCCCATTGGCCATTCACTTTAACTTCAATGGGTCATGTTACCTCCCGCAGCCTAAGTCCAGGGCAAAACTTCCAAAGGGCTTCCACCCGAGAATAAAATCCCCTAACTTTACCACATTAGTTATTAATCTCTGAAAACCATGCAAGGACTGTCCGCCCAACCGAGACATACAACCATACCACAACAGGAAAGTATGCTTCTCCTTTGTTTTTTCTTCCCCAAGTGTAAATCTACTTACTGACATCAACCCCATTTAAGCCCTTTCCCTAAACTCCTCCCTATTGCCACACATCCTGTCTGGTTTAACCCTCTCCATGACATGCTTTCCCTCCTGTACCCTGCGGTCCCGTCAAAGGAATTTCTCAATTTTGGAGCCCAATCCCGCTGTCCCGCCTCATTAGCACTATATCCCAGGCCTCTGCTCTGCTTCCCAGTTATGCCCAGCCGGCTTTGCCACAGTTGCACTAAGAGGTGAGACGGAGAAAATGATAACGTGCATGTGCGTCACGCTTCATACTCCACCCATGGGTGCTTCAGAGTAAGTCCTCCTTGGTACCAGCTGCCTGCGACACTTAGCAAGAGTCTGAGCAGGACACTGGCGACAGCATTGTGTACCCGCTCTGGCACTGACGGGGTTAAATCTTTAAGGACCAGGGTGGTGAGCAAAGCATTTCTTGTCCATCAAGGCTTAAAGGGACAGTAATATCCCTTAAAAAGTATTTTATAGTTTTGTATTGGTTTGAGAGATATAAGCACTGAAATTTCACCCCTCCCTCCCCTTCTTCTGTCGTCAGCGTCCAACAACACCTGGAGAGCCACAGGTTTCCATCCTCTTATATAGCGTGATTAATTATAAGGACAGGTTCAGAGAGTGCTGTTAATCTATTTAATGTAATTAGTCTGTTGTACTATGTAGAAATGCAGTAATTCTAGAATAATCCAACAATTCCATTAATTTAAAAGAGGCCTTTAAAGAGATAATGATACTTGAATTAAACTTGAAGATCGAATCTTCTTTATACGTTTTTAAACACATAGCGCTATATTTCAACACTTACAGGTTTGTAGTTCAAGCGCAATCCAATTGGAAAGGATCCCGATCCCGCAGCTTCTGGCCGCCTCCCCTTAGATCTGGAATCCGGTCATGTGACCGGACGGATGCAGCGAGGGACAATCTTCATTCAGTAAGTATAAGGAAAACCACACCCTCTTGAGGAAGGAGGGAAGGATTTTCCTTTTGCTTACTGAAGATTGTTCCTTGCCGTGCCCCATCCGGACCAGACAGAGGCAAAGTGACTGAGGAAAAGGGGCGAGAGGTGGATCCTTTCCTATTGAATAGCGTTTGGACTACAAACATGCAAGTGATGAAATATAGCGCTACGTGTTTAAAAAAATATAAAGAAGACTCTGACCTCAACTTTAATTCAAGTATTACTATCCCTTTAATGCCCTGAATACCAGAGAGGTCTCGCAATGTTTCGGAGGCCATCTTTCATAGTCAAGGGCTTAAAACCCTTATTTAATTGAAAGGAAAGTTTGGGGATATTTTATTTGTTCCATGGGCCAGTTTATTGCCTTAACCCTTTGATGGCCAGGGAGGTATTCCAACGCATTGTGTTGCAGTGCCTTGGATGCCTTGCAGGCTCCCAAAGGGTTAATTTAAAGGGATAGTAATACTTAAAAATTACTATCCCTCATCTTGTAGGCAATAAAAAACTGAGTAAAATGACACCAGCGGCATCTCTCAAACTTTTATGGTTTGAGAGATATCCGCTTTCAAAGTTCCCTCTCCCCTGATGTCAGCGCTCTATCTGACAGCAAGGAAATACGGTCCCGGGACCAGCGGCGGCTCTGCAGCGGTGAGGAGATCACGTTAATAAAAAAGAAAACCTTAACTTAAAAGGTCTTCTACGTGTGCTTGCAAACCAAGCACACGTAGAAGACCGTTTTAGTAAAGGATTTCTTTTTTATTAACGTGATCTCTGCACTGCTGCAGAGCCGCCAGCTGATTGTAGGAGAGGATTCCCCTGCTCTCAGCTACAATGCTGACATCAGGGGAAAAGGCAAACTGCTGAACTTTAAAAGCGGATATCTCTCAAACCATAAAGGTCTGAGAGATGCCGCTGGTGTCATTTTACTCTGTTTTTTATTGCCTACAAGATGAGGGATAGTAATTTTTAAGTATTACTATCCCTTTAATCTGTAGAGCACTGATGATTATCAGGACAGTCTCAGGCAGCCCATTGCCTGTTTTTTGTTTTGTTTTATTTTTTTAAAGTCCTCCAGAGAGGATTTAAAACCCACAAAATGCTCTGTTTGCTTCTGAAGTGCCGGTAATAAAATTTCAGGACGGATGAAGTGGACTGAGCGGTTTCCTCTATTGTATTTAGTCCTGCGAGGCGTCTGTATGATACAACGTCTGAACCTCGCTCCCATTATCGTTATTGCGCTCAGAGGAACGGAGGTGTTTAAACAGTGATCTATCTGTACTGTAAAAGCATGCACGAGAAACAATATCACATTTAATGATACAGACTCGTTACTCCAGCTATGTAAAAAAATAAACACACACATTGAGGCTCCTGTAAAAAGGCAGAGATCAAGAATGTTTTGCTTTGTACTACATTGAAGATGTGTGTATCATTCAAGGGTTTAACTGTTTGAGTGCCAGAGAGGTATCCAAGGCATTGAAACTCACTGGATAGCATTCTGGTACTCGAAGGGTTAAATAGCCCATTTAAATGTGTTCCTTATTGTGTAGTTGGTGTGCCCCAGAATAGTGCCACTTTTCTTTGTACATAAGTAATACTGTCCCTTTAAAGGGATAGTAATGTTTCATAATAAAAGCAGCTCTAATTAATCATCATAGTATTTGGACTTTGGAGAGTGTTATTTAAATTCTGTCAGAGTTGTAGTACAAGAGTAATTGAATGATAAAGTATCCCCTTCCCGCCACTTTTACTGATGTAACACTGCTCACCTCAGAGCAGCAAGACTGTCCGGATGGATCACAGAGAGGGACAATTTTCAATTAGGATAAGGGAGAAACTTGTCAAGGGGGGCAGGGCTTTCATTGTTCTCATAGGAAGAAGATTGTCCCCTGCTGTTATCTGTCTGGTCTATGGACTGCATTCCACATCTGAGAAGAGATGGCTTACACTAGGTAAAAGGGGTGGGAGGGGAAACTTTGCTTGTGAATATCTCTCAAACCATAAAGGTTTGAGAGATTAGACTTATATTGTTCTTCATGTTTTTTTAATGCCTACAAAATAAAATAAAGATAAAACGAAGTATTACTATCCCTTTAACCCTTTGAGTGCCAGTGCTTTGTAATGCGTTGCATATGCCTCTGGCACTCAAAGGGTTAAGTAGTGTCGAAGCTAGACTTTGGAATGGTGTGACAATTCAGAGAGTTCTAGAACGATCACAAGTAGTCTATCATTTCCTAGACTTCTGGATATAATAATAATAATAAATTTTGATTTTTATAGTGCTTTTCTCCCTGTGAGACTCAAAGTGCTTTACAAACCTATAAACAGACATAAAATTTAAAGGGATAGTAATACTTAAAATGTAAAAAAATATGTTGTAGGGTTTATCCCCCTGAGTAAAACAAGAGTACTCCCACTGCTGAAAGGTGTTTCATTAAAAAGTTATTGATTTTCAAAGTTGAATTTTTTAGGTGCAATATCACAGTGGCCTGAAATTGTACAGTGGCACTGTTGCTACACCATCCTATGGAGATTTATGGTCCCGGGACCAGAGCTGTCCATAGGATCATGTAGCAACAGCGCCACTGTACCATTTCAGGCCACTGTGATATTGCACCTAAAAAATTCAACTTTGAAAATTAATAACTTTTGAATGAAACACCTTTCAGCAGTGGGAGTACTCTTGTTTTACTCGGGGGGATAAACCCTACAACATATTTTTTTTACATTTGAAGTTTTACTATCCCTTTAAGAGTTCCTTATGGTCACATGAGTTGACTGAATGCCTGATAAAAGAGATGGGTCTTTAGCTTTTTTTTTTTTAAGTCTGTAATGATGGTGCCTCTCTGATTGAGGACAGTAAAGAGTTCCAGAATGTCGGGGGAGCGTGGATACATCCTGAAATGTCCATAAATTGTGTAATCATTTTGAAAATTCCTGTAATATTCATAATTGGTGTAATTATTCTGAGAATTCTCAAAATATCCATAATTAGGGTAAAAATTCAGGAGAGTAGCTGGACCACCCACGATTTGGGTAACAGTTCCAGGAATACATTCAGAAAGTTTTGGAACTATGAATTATTGTAACAATTCAGGACCTTTCGGTACTATCCGCTACAGTGGGGAGGAGATTCACTAAGTGGTGATAATGAGGAGATGACTTCTACAGTGATATCACTTCTCCAGTTCCTATGTTGGAACCTATTCACTAAGATCTTAGTGCATTGGCTTCATAGAATAACGTAGGAACTAGGGTGACCACACGTCCCGGAATGCCCGGGACTGTCCCTTAATGGGGGTCTGTGTCCCGCGACCCGGATCACCCCCCACCGGGACAACAAAGAGTCCCGGAATTGAACAACACGCACCAGTAGGGTGACCACCTGTCCCTGATTACCCAGGACAGTCCCTGATTTTGAATGTGTGTCCCTTGTCCCTGATGACGACTTCCTGGGACAATAAAAAGTCCTGGAAAAAGACTCCAGAGCAAAGAGGTCTGAACACTAGAATGAGAACATCCCATTGCCTACTGAGACAGGAAGTGATGCCTCTGCTGGACTACAAGAAAATGGCCTCCAAACAGATCGCTAAACACTAGAGAGAATGGAGCCTTCATCCTGATATCAAACAGGAGCTGCAGTACAATTTTGTAGTAGTGTAAGGCTAGTCTAAGGGTATGAAGTACCTGTTCTTGTAGTCCACCACAGTCATCACTTCCTGTCACAGCAGTCAAAGGGCAATTCCCCCTCTAGTGTTTAGAACTCTGTGGTGCGCCAGATAAAGAACAGGCAGTGTACTTATGTCTTGTAATGTACAATGACCTCTCCAGCATGACTGTACTCTGCTACTCTCGTCTCTGCAGTGTCCCTGAATGGCAGACTGGATATGTGGTCACCCTACGCACCAGTCTAACCAGCCAATGAGGACCAAATAGCAAATACATTTCATTGGTTGGCTGGACTGGTGCGTGCGAGACAGCTGGGATGGAGCAGGTATGCTGGTGCTGCAAGTGAGACCTGCGGCTGAGGCTCCCGCCGGAGCTGACCATCTTTCTGAGGCTGACAGAGTAAGAGTTCCCACTGGGAAACCTCAGAAAGATGGTCAGCACCGGTGGGAGCCTCAGCCGCGGGACTAGGGTGATCACATGTCCCGGAATGGCAGAACGGAAATGTGGCCACCCTAGCAGGAACTATAGAAATGATATCACTGTCATCTCCACTTTATCACCACTTAGCGAATCTCCCCGCCATGGTGTAAGAACGCAAAGAGCGCCAGAACTATTTACAACTGGTGTAAACACTTAGGGAGAACCTAACGTTCTTGTACTATCCACAGCAGCCTCCCTAATTCAGAGAGTTCTGGAACGATCCACAACTGGTGTAACAATACAGAGGATTTCAAAACCATAACGAGTGATCAACTTAACCATCTGAGAACCCCTCTGACGGCCCGGTTACTGCAGTCTGAGCACCTGCCCCACCAGTCCCTTCTGGTGCCGTTTAGGCCGGTTCTATGCTTCTGAAGGGAGCCTGGGACTGACAGTGCAGGGAGACTTTACCTAACGTGGTAGTTCCACTTTAATTCAGATAACTTCCAGGCAAAAACAGTTCAGCTTCTCAACAATGACTATACACACCATATCTAACCTCAAAGATTGTAGAAATGTCTCCAATGCATTGTTTAACCCTTTGAGTGCCAGAGGGGTACGGAATGCATTGCTTTGCAATGCATTCCGTACCCCTCTGGCTCTCAAAGGGTTAAAGGGATAGTAATACTTCGTTTTAACTTTATTTTATTTTGTAGGCATTAAAAAAACATGAAGAATGATATAAGTCTTATCTCTCAAACCTTTATGGTTTATGAGATATTCACAACCAAAGTTCCCCTCCCGCCCCTTTTACCTAGTGTAAGCCATCTCTTCTCAGATGTGGAATCCAGTCCATAGACCAGACAGATAACAGTAGGGGACAATCTTCTTCCTATGAGAACAATGAAATCCCTGCCCCCCTTGACAAGTTTTTCAGCTTTTTCCATTATCTTAATTGAAGATTGTCCCTCTCTGCAGTCTACCTGGGCACCTCCCTTCTGATCTGGTTGAACAGGGGGGGGATACTTTGTTTGTGAATATCTCTTAAACCATAAAGGTTTCAGAGATAAGACTTATATCATTCTTCATGTTTTTTTAATGCCTACAAAATAAAATAAAGTTAAAATGAAGTATTACTATCCCTTTAAGTAATGCACTGACAACCTCTTGCATCTAAGGGGTTAAACTGTGCAGGCAGTGAGGAAGTTAATTAAGTAGCTCTTTTGCCTTGGAACACAGTGTGAAGTCTTGTGTCAGTATCTCAGTTTAATTTACATGGTCTGGCAGAGAGCAATAATCACAGACCACCATAGTCTAACGGCAAGTTGTAAAAATTCTCCTGCCTGAAGCGTGCAAATGAGAGCAATAATATGCTAAATTCATCGCCGCTGCGTCATAAAGCCTGGAATCTATTAGCTGGGAGATGAGAAATCAGGTGCGGACGGGTGGAAAGAAATTGAGCTGTCAGCAGTTTGTATGGAGTTAAACTGTGGCCGTGTTTCATCCCTCTGCACTAGGGCAAATGGTAGGGTGACCAGACCTCACCTTTAAAGGGATAGTAATGGTTAATTTTAAGTTGATTTAATATTGTAGACATTAAAAAAAAGATTAACATCAATGTAAGTCTTATCTCTCAAACCTTTATGATTTGAGAGATATAATGTGCTAAAGTTACCATTTCCTGACTGTTTTACTCAAGTCTGCCATCTAGCTGACAGCTGTAGATTCCAGTCATTTGACCAGACAGAGGCTCTTCAGCAGAGCTGAAATCACGCTATTTATAAATAAATACTTCATTGGAACAGTCTACAAAGTGTGCTTGCAAGCCAGGCACACTTTGTAGACCGTTCTAAATGAAGTATTTGTCTTTAGATATCATTATATCGGCGCTGCTGAAGAGCCACATCTGGTCAAGCGACCAGAATCTGCTTCTGGAGGGACCAGAAAACTTTATTTTCCTATATCTCTCAAACCATAACAGTTTTAGAGATATGAATAAGTGCAAGTACTCTCTTTTAATTGTATATACCATATAGTTAATACTTTTTTTCTGACATTACTATCCCTTTAACTGGGGACACACATGCAAAATGCATACTGCAGGTCTAGTTTAATTTCAGCTCAGTCCTGAATTATGCCTATGTCCTATGTGTCCCCGGTTAAAGGTGAGGTCTGGTCAGCCTAGCGAATGGTTACATACACGGTGGACGCAAACAACAAAAATAAGGGTTGTAAAAGAGCATTAGTGTCAAATTAGAAAAGCATGATAAAACAGTCATACAGACACATGAAAACATTTCCAAACCTTGATCCAATTAAAAGGACAATTATGTTTTATTACATCTGTGAGAGCAGACTTAGTAAATAGCCCAGGGCACAGGCCCAAAATGGCTCCTGTTAGCTGTTCAGTGGTTAGATAACTGTCACCCTCTGCTGGCAGCAGGTTGAGATGGAACCTGGAAGTCTGTGGCTCAGCCATAATATTCAGGGGCTGAACATGCAGCCTTCATAGGCCCTTAGTGTCGAATTTGGAAGCCTTTTAATAAGGTCCATGGGGTCTAATTAATGGGAGTGAGATGCGAGACTTCAGGCTTTTTTCACAGAACCAAGGAGGGAACCCGTGGGGGGGAGGGGCGGCTCTTTTCAGACCTCTGTTCTACTCCCCTGTCTGTTCACTGGGACCCACAATGCAGACATGGCTTTGTCTGATCTCAGTGGAACAGATCTGCAGATGCAGCACTATCTGAGTGATAATTGCCCTTTAAACCTTTTGGCCTCATCCAAAAATCAAAAGAATAGCAAATGTAGAAAAAAATCAACTATTAATGTAATGTGTTTGCGTGAGTGGGGGAGGAACATCCTCCAACAGAGCGATGGTGCATTGATGATGTTGCCTATACTAAAAGATTAGCAGTTGGGCTATGGTGCATTTAACATGAGTGACTATCACCTCCAGAGTCCATTAAAGGGATAGTAATGTTTGATAATAAAAGCAGCTCTAATTAATCATCATAGTATTTGGACTTTGGAGAGTGTTATTTCAATTCTGTCAGAGTTGTAGTACAAGAGTAATTCAATGACAAAGTATCCCCCTCCCGCCCCTTTTACTGATGTAACACTGCTCAGCCAGATCAGAAGGGAGGTGCCCAGGTAGACTGCAGAGAGGGACAATCTTCAATTAAGATAAGGGAAAAACCTGAAAAACTTGTCAACGGGGGGCAGGGCTTTCATTGTTCTCATAGGAAGAAGATTGTCCCCTGCTGTTATCTGTCTGGTCTATGGACTGGATTCCACATCTGAGAAGAGATGGCTTACACTAGGTAAAAGGGGCGGGAGGGGAAACTTTGCTTGTGAATATCTCTCAAACCATAAAGGTCTGAGAGATAAGACTTATATCGTTCTTCATGTTTTTTTAATGCCTACAAAATAAAATAATGATAAAAAGAAGTATTACTATCCCTTTAAGCTGAAACTTTCCTTCATTCACAAAGGAAAACAGTAAAGATGCAGCAGAACTGATCTGTACAGAGGCCTACAGTGCAGACCTTTCACACGAGTGATATTAGCCGATGAGACGCTCATCTCTGCTTCTAATGAACGTCTAACCCATGTGGGTACCAGCATGGGCGTCCAGAGGGGAGGCCCCCCTCTACAGTTACCCCCTCCATATAAACAAAGGGGCTGGATAGGCTGGTCTGGGGGTCATATTATGGCTCCCACTCCTTCCCGGAAAAATGTCTACGAACACCCCTGGGTACCAGCCAGTAATATTCGACTGGTGCTGATGCTGTTCGACCATCAGCCAATCAGCCAAGGTATTGACGAATAATGGCGAATTCACAAAACAGGAGACAGAAATGTAGCAGGGCAACTTCTACAGTTCTGTTCCCATGTGAAGTAGCCCTAGGGCCGTATGCAGTAAGAAAGAGATAAGCAATTTTTGAGCATGGAAACTGAACTTGGAGAAAAATAAATGTTCCTAATTATGTAAATGGGGCCTTTAGGCCATTGAATATTAGAGGGATTTAAAACACGTTCAAGTTATGGAAATATTTAGATAAAAATGTCTTTGTGACCGTGCCAACCCAATCGGTCATGGGCAAGCAAGTTGTACTTAGAACTTTGGTGTCTTTAAAGGGGAACTTTCATCTCTTAAAATCTTTTTAGCATAGGTTTAGTTATTCAAGTAGTTTTAGGAAAGGTGGGTTTTTTCTCACTTACATACTTTTAAAGATATTTAATCTTATATGCTTTGCACTTCCGCATAATGGGCACTCTGAATCTTCGGCACAGCTCTTTAAACAGTTTTTAAAACATATATACTACGCTTAGAAGAGATCTTTGGTGCCGCTTTTGTGTGTTTTTGTCTTTTCAGTTTTTCTTTCTGAGTGAGGGACCCAACCCATGGTGAGCGTGCTGCATTTGATCTGAGAAAGCGGGACTATACTAAGTATTGATTTACATCTGCTGATATTGCTTTAATATCATTGTTTTTTATTATTTTTTTCACACCATTTTATGTTTACATACCTCCCAAGTTTCCCTCTTTAGGAGGGACAGTCCCTCTTTTAGACCCAAATCCCTCTGTCCCTCTTTCCCACCCTAATGTCCCTCTTTTTAGGAGAGCAGCCTTTTTGGTGTGTATATAAGTGTATAATGTTGCTCTACAGCAGTGGTTCTCAACCTTTCTAGTGTCACTACCCTTTGATAAAATGTCCCAAGTTGTGGCGACCCCTAACAGTAAAATTATTTTCGTTGCTCCTTCATCGCTGTAATTTTACTACTGTTATGAATCGAAATATAAATATCTGATGGTTTTAGGCAACCCGTGGCAATATATATTGAGACTCAGCTGAATAGGGGTTATTATTCCAGCTTGTAGTTTTTCTCCTGTTGTGGAATATAGTTTGCTCACTGAACTTCTGTTTCCAGAGAGCTTTATGGTCGGGAACTCTAGAATGCAAGGGTTTAAAAAAACTCTAAAAAAAATCCTCCCACAGCCTTTAATAACAGAACATGTAAAATAATATAAACAAACTTAAGTTACATAAATCTTGCAAGCTTTACTTTTCTGAGAAACATAAATCACCCACATATTTATTTCAGGAAATCCTTTCGCTTGCTAGGATCCTATCAGTTTTTCCATATTTTTATGTATGAAAATTGCTAACAAACATTTAGTCCCCTTTGATTCTTAAAGGGATAGTAATACTTAAAATGTAATAAATAATATGTTGTAGGATTTATCCCCCTGAATAAAACAAGAGTACTCCCACTGCTGAAAGGTGTTTCATTAAAAAATTATTAATTTTCAAAGTTTAATTTTTTAGGTGCAATATCACAGTGGCCTGAAATTGTACAGTGGCGCTGTTGCTACACGATCCTATGGACAGCTCTTGTCCCGGGACCATAAATCTCCATAGGATGGTGTAGCAACAGCGCCACTGTACAATTTCAGGCCACTGTGATATTGCACCTAAAAAATTCAACTTTGAAAATTAATAACTTTTGAATGAAACACCTTTCAGCAGTGGGAGTACTCTTGTTTTACTCAGGGGGATAAATCCTACAACACAGTTTTTTTACATTTTAAGTATTACTATGCCTTTAAAGGGTTAAACACATTTAATTTGTTTTGTCCGTAAGGATGGAAGACGTCATTAACTCATTAAGGACTGGCGAGCACACGTGCGGCCGGTACTTAAGGATCACTGAGTTTTTTTTTGTGCAGTCTAATTCAGGGCTCCCCCGAACAGGTCCTGGCACGTCATGGGTCCTTAAGGGGTTAAATGTCATGTATTTTCCTGCTGAGTAAAACAATGGTGTTCCCACGGGTGGGAAATGCTTCACTGAAAAGTTGTCACATCTCAAACTTTTGTGAATTAAAACTTGTGTCCATGTATTAAAAAGTGGAGCATTCCTTTTAATACAGAGATATAACCAGAAATAATAAAAATACTTTAAAAATATTGGTGCATGCCTTCCTAATTTTGAATAGACTATCTGCAGTGCCGCATTGCTGTGTACGTAAATCCATAACAATGATTTCTGTTAAACTCTGATTATTTTGACTGTTGAGATTGACATGTCTCTGAGGCATCACTTCCTGTTTTATGGCAAATCTGGGATCCAAGCGGAACCAGATGTCATTCAGATCCTGAGAGATATTTTCACATAATCAAATTCACTAAGAAAAACAAATATCATAAGAATTCACTCACTTCAAACAGAATGGGTCTGGCCTCTACAAACTACAAGTGTGTGTTGTCAACAGCATGAAATATAGGATTGGGGAACACGTAAAAAGGTCTTGACCCCCCTGCCCTGCCTGCCCTTATCTTAATTGCTGTAACATCAATGAGAACCTATTTTACATTCAAGGCATCAAGATGTTTAAAGGGACAGTACAGAGTCCAGACAGACCCTTTTAAACTGAGGCTGTCTCCCTAAAGCTATAGGAACAGATTGGGAGATTTATAAAAAAAAAGTTCATAGTACCTTTCAAAGAATTGTCCTTAAAGAGATAGTAATACTTCATTTTAACTTTATTTTATTTTGTAGGCATTAAAAAAACATGAAGAATGATATAAGTCTTATCTCTCAAACCTTTATGGTTTAAGAGATATTCACAAACAAAGTATCCCTTCCCTGTTCAACCAGATCAGAAGGGAGGTGTCCAGGTAGACTGCAGAGAGGGACAATCTTCAATTAAGATAAGGGAAAAACCTGAAAAACTTGTCAAGGGGGGAAGGGCTTTCATTGTTTTCATACAAAGAAGATTGTCCCCTGCTGTTATCTGTCCAGTCTTACAACCTGATCCACATCTGAGAAGAGATTGATTACACTAGGTAAAAGGGACGGGAGGGGAAACTTTGCTTGTGAATATCTCATAAACCATAAAGGTTTGAGAGATAAGACTTATATCATTCTTCATGTTTTTTTAATGCCTACAAAATAAAATAAAGTTAAAACGAAGTATTACTATCTCTTTAAGTCATGGCAAATGGAGATAACGTCAGGTATGATTAATAAATGTAAAAGGTTATTTTTATAAATGCAGAGTTATTATTCTGATATTAATGCCTGGAATGCTTAAGAGTAGATTTTACTTGGTGTTATGATGCTGGCGAAAATTCTGTCACTAAATTGCATATCTACCAAGTGTCCCTCTTTGAGACCCAGATCCTGCTGTCCCTCTTTCTCACCCTGAGGTCCCTGTGTTTAGGAGATCACACTGTGTGGTGTGTATAGAAGTGTATCACCCTGGTGTCCCTGTGTTTAGGAGATCAGACTGTGTGGTGTGTATATAAGTGTATCACCCTGGTGTCCCTGTGTTTAGGAGATCACACTGTGTGGTGTGTATAGAAGTGTATCACCCTGGTGTCCCTGTGTTTAGGAGATCAGACTGTGTGGTGTGTATATAAGTGTATCACCTTGGTGTCCCTGTGTTTAGGAGATCAGACTGTGTGGTGTGTATAGAAGTGTATCACCCTGGTGTCCCTGTGTTTAGGAGATCAGACTGTGTGGTGTGTATATAAGTGTATCACCCTGGTGTCCCTGTGTTTAGGAGATCACACTGTGTGGTGTGTATAGAAATGTATCACCCTGGTGTCCCTGTGTTTAGGAGATCAGACTGTGTGGTGTGTATATAAGTGTATCACCTTGGTGTCCCTGTGTTTAGGAGATCACACTGTGTGGTGTGTACAGAAGTGTATCACCCTGGTGTCCCTGTGTTTATGAGATCAGATTGTATGGTGTGTATATAAGTGTATCACCCTGGTGTCCCTGTGTTTAGGAGATCAGACTGTGTGATGTGTATAATTATATCAGTGTATCATATTGCTCCACAGCAATAAAACTCACATGAATGTTTGTGTAAACTTCAATATATATGTATATAAAAGTCTGTGTAAATAAAATATATTGGTCTTGTTCTAAATGATTTATTCAGTTGCACAAGGAGGTGTCAACAGATCAGGAAATAACCTAATAAAACTCAGTAATTCCCTGCCCACCAGCCACTCCCCCAGCAACACCACCTAAGACACAAGTGTCCCTCTTTGGCCATTTGAAATGTTGGGTGGTTTGAAATTGTTGAATTTAGCAACATTTCTTTATTAATTCACAGAGCCAGAATTTTCCACAGTTGTAACCTCACCTTTCCAGAAACACAATTACGTTGCGTTACGACTTCCAAAACTGCCGTAAGCTTCTTTATAAATGCTCAGCTCCACTTTTATCAATCTCCCCCAGAGTTCCCATAGTTCAATATCGATCTGTTTACCTTGTAGATCGCTGGATGATATCATCTTCAAGTGCGTCACTCATGGGAAATTCGGCGACGACTACTCACACTCGAGATACTTTCACTCCATACTTTTACTCCCTCTCTAGTCCAATTAGCTTCTTGGGTTCATGATGGAGGTTGGACTAATGAGACGTCAGACACCCAGACAGCATTTCATGTTAGTCCGTTGTTGGAGCTCAGAGAGAGCAGAAGGAGATAGAGTGTCCATTTGTTGTGTAGGCAGGCAGGTGTCATAGGCAGGCAGCATTAGTATCTTATTGTCACTGCCAGGGAGAGTCATCTTTATTCCTGTGCAAAATATAAAACATATTAGGAATTTGTTTTAAAGGGATAGTAATACTTCGTTTTAACTTTATTTTATTTTGTAGGCATTAAAAAAACATGAAGAACGATATAAGTATAATCTCTCAAACCTTTATGGTTTGAGAGATATTCACAAGCAAAGTTTCCCCCTCCCGCCCCTTTTACCTAGTGTAAGCCATCTCTTCTCAGATGTGGAATCCAGTCCATAGACCAGACAGATAACAGCAGGGGACAATCTTCTTCCTATGAGAACAATGAAAGCCCTGCCCCCCTTGACAAGCTTTTCAGGTTTTCCCTTATCTTAATTGAAGATTGTCCCTCTCTGCAGTCTACCTGGGCACCTCCCTTCTGATCTGGCTGAACAGTGTTACATCAGTAAAAGGGGCGGTAGGGGGACACTTTGTCATTGAATTACTCTTGAACTACAACTCTGACAGAACTGAAATAACACTCTCCAAAGTCCAAATACTATGATGATTAATTAGAGCTGCTTTTATTATGAAACATTACTATCCCTTTAATAGTTTTCAGAGTGACACAGCTAGTCTCACAGTTGTGTAGGCAGGCCTAGCACCTTATTGCCACCGCATGGGAGAGTATTTTTTAAAGTATGCTAAATTCGGCCGAATAATTCGGACTGTTGTTGAATTTTGTCCGAGTCAAACAGGTCTAGTCCGAAACGCGGATCCTCAGAACGAAAACAAAAAAAAAATGTGTCCGAAATTGAATTTTACTGAAAATGTTTGTTGTGCACAAGTCTATTTCATAACTTCTGAACTACACAACAGTACGAACTTACACATAGCGCATTGTGTTAATTTTAATATAAAACAGACTCGGCAAAAGACTTTTAAATAGGCATTACTATCCCTTGAACTACTACTCTACATGCTCAAAATGTATGCAGAGCAATTGGTGCTCTGTTTTTTTCATCTATTACAATCTCTTTAACATAGTAACATAGTAACATAGTAATTTAGGTTGAAAAAAGACTTGCGTCCATCCAGTCCAACCCTTTTCCTATTCCTGTTACCGTTGCTGATCCAAAAGAAGGCAAAAAAAACCCCCAATACAGCAATTTCAAATTCTGCATTGTATGGGGGGAAAAATTGCTTCTTGCTTCCAAATAGCAATCAGATTTCTCCCTGGATCAACAAGCACTAAATAAATATTAATCCCAATACTAATGTACATAGCTCTCTATGTTCTGCTCTTTTAAATAAGTATCCAGGCCCCTTTTAAAGGCATCTAATGTATTTGATAGCACCACCTCTTCAGGCAGTGAATTCCATACCTTTATTGTCCTTACTGTAAAGAATCCCTTCCGCTGCTAAGCGGGTGGCCCCTTGTCCTATGTACTGTTCTGTTAATGAACAGGTCTTTGGAGAGCCCTTTGTATGGGCCCTGAATATATTTATATAGTGTTATCATATCCCCTCTAAGACACCGGTTTTCTAGTGTGTAAAAGTTTAACTTTTCTAGCCTTTCTTCATAACTAAAACTTTCCATTCCCCTTATTAATTTTGTAGCCCTCCTCTGAACTCTCTCTAGCTCCAGCATGTGCATTTTGTATGTTGTTTTCAGCACATTAGGAAAAAGATATCTGCTGGGTTATCTCTGTGAGCACAAAGGAGAGGCTAAGTCAAAGGAGTGATCACAGACATACATTGTAATAAGATTTAATTTACGAGACAGGAGAATATCATGCCTTGTACGGAAAATCTCATTACAACATCTATGACCTTTCCAAGCACATGGTTGCTGTGTGTTGTGTCTGGCCTTTATCAGATCACTATAGGCAGCAGGCACGTGCACACATAGACACCAAGGGGGGCTTGTGCACCTGCCCTTTTTGTCCAAAGTGCCCTCGTGCCCTTTTAACGAAAAAAAAAAAAATGTCCTCGCCGCCCGCACTAGCCCCCCACCCACCCAGTCAGTTCTGTGCCTCCTCCAGGACAGACCTGTAGATGCTGTGCTCCCTCGTCGGCTCTTTAGTATTACAGAGCGCTGGGAGATGACATCATCTCCCAGCGCTCTGCATGAAGAGAAGTCAGTGCGGGATCTCCAGCAGCTACAGGTCTGTGCCAAAGGAGGCACATACAGACCTCTCCTGCCGCTGGACCACCAGGGAAGAGGTAGGAAACGGACACTGGGGGACAATGTGGAAATGATGGGGCAATATGGATCTGATGGGGGGCAAGATGGAGATGATGGCAATGTAGAGATGATGGGGCAATGTATGTGAGGGTAAGTTGGAGCTGATGGCAATATTGAGCTGATGGAGGCAACATGGAGATGAAGGGGGCAATGTGAGGGTAAGTTAGAGCTGATGGGGCAATATGGAGCTGATGGGGGCAATATGGAGCTGAAGGGGCAATATGAGGGTAAGTTGGAGCTGATGGGGACAATATGGAGCTGATGGGGGGCAATATGGAGCTGAAGGGGCAATATGAGGGTAAGTTGGAGCTGATGGGGACAATATGGAGCTGATGGGGGGCAATATGGAGCTGATGGGGGCAATGTGGAGCTGATGGGGCAATGTGAGGGTAAGTTGGAGCTGATGGGGGCAATATGGAGATGATGGGGGCAATATGGAGATGATGGGGGCAATGTGAGGGTAAGTTGGAGCTGATGGGGGCAATATGGAGCTGACAGGGAACAATGTAAGGGCAATATGGAGATGATGGGGGGCAATGTGGAGATTAGGAGCATTGTGGAGGTGTCCAGTGGAGATGGCCAATGGGGGGGGGAGGCACTTCAGATTTCTGTGCCTACAGGCTCCTGAGATGTAAATTCTTTTCTTATTTTTAAATATATATATTTTTGAATAAATAATTATGAGAAGTGGCCTTTTTTCATTTGAGCCCCTGCCCCCCAAAATGTCTGTGCACGTCCCTGATAGGCAGTGAATGTGTATTTTAAGAGGTATATGGGTGCAGCTGCTGTAAGTGTACTTTTTTTTTTTTAATTTGTGAAATGCTGGAGGGAATGCTATACTCTTTTGGTTTGCCCTGCAGATCTTCGTGATCTGCAGTTCTCTGCATTGTCAGCACTTCAGTCGGAGCCTCTGGAGATGCTTGTCCTGTCAATTGAAACCCACTGCCATATAATGTGATGATATGGGCTTCAGTGGAGAGAACGGCTATGTTTCTTCCTCTGCCGAAAGTGCAGAGAAAAGTACTGAAATCACTCTGATCTGCAGGGGAAAATAAAAGAGTGTTGCAGACGTTTTAGCCATGGGAACTTGATTCCAATAGCTATCAGATACCTTATTTCATGTCTAAAGCTCATTTTCCTGGCCCTTTCCTACTTGTTTAATCCTTTAAGGAGGGAAGTGAACCGCATTGCAAAGAGATGCAAGACACAACACTTTGGTCCTTAAAGGGATAGTAATGTTTCACAATAAAAGCAGCTCCAATTAATCTTCATAATATTTGGGCCCTGGAGAGTGTTATTTCAATACTGTCAGAGTTGTAGTACAAGAGTAATTGAATGATAAAGTATCCCCCTCCCGCCCCTTTTACCTAATGTAAAACTGCTCACCTCAGAGCAGCAAAACTGTCCAGATGGATCACAGAGAGGGACAATCTTCAGTGATCATAAGGGAAAAACCTGAAAAACCTGTCAAGGGGGCAGGGTTTTCCTTATGATCACAGTAAGAAGATTGTCCCTTGTTGCGACCTGTCCGGTCAATAGACCAGATTCCACATCTGAGGGGAGGTGTCTTACACTAGGTAAAAGGGACGGGAGGGGAATACTTTATCATTCAATTACTCTTGTACTACAACTCTGACAGTATTGAAATAACACTCTCCATGGCCCAAATACTATGAAGATTAATTGGAGCTGCTGTTCTTGTGAAACATTACTATCCCTTTAAAGGTATACTAATGGAATCCAATAAATGCAGCTCTGATATATGTGCATATATTATAATTCATGTAACTTTGTATTTCAATCATGTCCAACTTATAGTTCAAAAGTAATTCAATTTTAAAGTATCCCGTCCCTCTCTTTTTACCTACATAATTCCCTCCCTAAATCGGTCCAGACAGAACACAGTGCGGGGCAATCTACAGGGAGCATAATGAAAATCCTGCTCTCCTTTATCAAGTGGGCAGGTTCTCCTTATGCTCACGGGGAGAAGATTGTCCCTCGCTGTGAGCTGTCCGGTCAAGCGACTGGACTCCACATCTGCGGGGGAGGCACATACAAGAGGTAGAAGGGGCACAGGACTCTTTGAAATTGAATTTCTTTTGAACTACATTTGAAATACAGCGCTTCATGAACTATATCATATGAGCAATAATCACTATCCCTTTAAAAACAACATTTAACTCCTTAGGTGCAAGAAAGGTCTCCAACACGTTGCACAGCAATGGGTTCAGGGCCAGATTTCCCAATCGGCAGACGAGGCAGCTGCCTAGAACTCCAAATTCTGAGGGTGCGTCAGCTCTGCTGACCACACCCACATTCTGAATCGTGGGTGTGGTCAGAGCAAGTTCAATGTCCCTGTGGCAGTTTTATACCCCTTTACAATCTGTAATTTAACCCTTAGAGTGCCAGAGGGGTACGCAACGCATTGCTGTGTTATGTGCCCTTCCGGCATTCAAAGGGTTAACCACTTGGATGCTAGAGGGATCTCCAATAGGCATTTTCTGCGCCAGAAAACAGTGGACGGGAATAGGGGTGGACTCATGGGTGGAGCTAAGGGATCCTAATCTGCCTTTTGCCTAATCCGGATCTGAATGAGTTGGTCGTCACTTGAGCACCTAAGGGGTTAAAGAGATAGTAATACTTTCTAATAATTCTAATATTATAGAGATTAAAGTGTTAGTCCAGAAATTTGTTGTAATAGATTTGCAGAGGCTAAAAAAACGCTATGGTCTGAGAGATATTGGCAATGAAAATCCCTCACTCCCTCCTCTTCTTCTGACGTCAGCGTCTAGCTGACAGCAGGATATCACAGTCCGGGGACCAGCTGGCGGCTCTGCAGCAGAGCTGAAATCACATTATTGGAAAATAATTACTTCATTGGAACGGTCTACAAAGTGGGCTTGCAAACCAGGCACACTTTGTAGACCGTTCCAATTATTTAATTTTAAGTAGCGCTATCTCGGCTTTGCTGAAGAGCATCCGCTGGTCCCGGGACCAGGATCTGCCTCTGTCAGCTAGAGCGCTGACTATGAGAATGGGGGGGGGGACTTTAAAGGGATAGTAATACTTCGTTTTAACTTTATTTTATTTTGTAGGCATTAAAAAAACACGAAGAATGATATAAGTCTTATCTCTCAAACCTTTATGGTTTAAGAGATATTCACAAACAAAGTATCCCCCCCCTGTTCAGCCAGATCAGAAGGGAGGTGCCCAGGTAGGCTGCAGAGAGGGACAATCTTCAATTAAGATAAGGGAAAAACCCGAAAAGCTTGTCAAGGGGGAAAGGGCTTTCATTGTTCTCATAGGAAGAAGATTGTCCCCTGATGTTACCTGTCTGGTCTATGGACTGGATTCCACATCTGAGAAGAGATGGCTTACACTAGGTAAAAGGGGCGGGAGGGGAAACTTTGTGAATATCTCTCAAACCATAAAGGTTTGAGAGATAAGACTTATATAGTTCTTCATGTTTTTTTAATGCCTACAAAATAAAATAAAGTTAAAACGAAGTATTACTATCCCTTTAAATGCTACGAATTCACAAACTATAAAGTTTTTAAAGATGGAAGGTAGTTTATGCTTCTATTGTTAATCTCTACAATATTAGAAATGTTTAATCCAAAGTATTACTATCCCTTTAAACAAACACCTTCTCAACAGCTCAAGATGATACATTTCTGGTACATGACACACTTTTCATCAGAAGAGATCCATATTCACTATAGGAGGAAAAACCTGTGGCTCTCCATAGAGCCACACGCAGATTTTCTGATGTAAAATTTGGGATGAAATAATCCCAAAGGCTAATTAAAAATTTAATGGAATCATTTTAGGGGACTGTTTGCTAGAGAAAGACCTGGGTATCCTTGTCAACTACACACTTGGAAACAGTGACCAATGTCAAAAAATACTTCTCATCCTAAGCAACGCTATCCCATATTACTATGCAGGCTTGAAGTTATTACAGTGGTTTATTAAAACATTTAAAGGAGCAGTAAAAATTTTTTATGAAAAAAAATATATTGTAGGAATTTTCCTATTGAGTAAAATAAGGGTACTCCCACTGCAGAGAGATTTATATTTCCAGAGTTATTACGGTTTAAACCCATGTTTTTTTACATTAGCAGTACCCTCTAGTGGTCAAATTCTAACTAGATTACCTGTTAGATTCTAATGGAGAGTAAAGTCAGAAAAGTCAGAGACGTACAGTTCTCCATAGAATGTGATAGAAACTGCTGAGTCACTTCCTGTCAGTTAGAACTATCAGGAAGTAAACACAGTAAATTCACTTCCTGTCAGTTAGAACTTTCAGGAAGTAAACACAGTAAATTCACTTCCTGTCAGTTAAAACTATCAGGAAGTAAACACAGTAAATTCACTTCCTGATTATTTAAACTGCTATAAATTTTGATTACAACATCTGACAGCGATGGGAGTGACCTTGTTTTATTCAGCAGGAAAAGCTCTATAAAATATGTGTTTTCATAAAAACAAGTTTACTGCTCCTTTAATGAATATAACATAAAGCTGACAACCTTCTTTACAACGGGTGAGTGAAAATGGAGCCGTACTGTAGCTCTTAAAGGGATAGTAATACTTTATTATTACTATCCCCATATTGTACATATTTGCAAAACAAGTTAATAGCCCCCAGGTTCATCTCTCAAACCTTTATGGTTTGAGAGATAACCGAAGGCAAAGTCCCCCCTTCCCTGAAGTCAGTGTTGTGCTGACTGCAGGGATATCCGGTCTGACTTTCATCATGCGGCTCTGCAGCAGAGCCACAATCGCATTAGTGACAAAGAATTATTTCACTGAAACTGTCTTATACATGTGCTTGCAAACCAAGAACAAACCAAGCACATGTAGAAGACCGTTTCAGTGAAATAATTATTTTTCACTAACGGGATCTAGGCTCAGCTGCAGAGCCACAAGCCTGTTGTACGACAGACTTCCCCTGCAATCAGCACAACGCTGACTTCAGGGAAGAGGGAGGGGGGAACTTTGCCTTCGGTTATCTCTCAAACCATAAAGGTTTGAGAGATGAACCTGGGGGCTATTACATTATTTTACAAATATGAACAATATGGGGGATAGTAATAATAAAGTATTACTATCCCTTTAACAACTGACTACACATATTTGCCATAACACTTACCATACGAGTCATCTTTACAGAGCAGTTGGAATAATCTGTAAGCAGCTATTATGACAGTTGGGGAGGAAAACCATGAAATGCTGTGAGGTGTCTATCTGCATTACAATCAGCTCTCTGATGGAACGCTGCTGGGTACTGCAGATGGAATTTTGCCCAGATTGGTTAAAGCCAATAGGGGAGCAGCTTTAAACCACTTGTCCTGTATCTGTCAGGACAGATAGATTGATATTTGATTGAAATGGAGAGGGATACTCACAGGTAGCAGAAGCACTACCAATAGCTCACGAGTGACTAGATGGAGACTCCTGTCATAGGGGCAGAGGTGTAACTAGAAGCCACCGGGCCCTGGTGCAAGAATTGCCATGGAGCCCCCCCCTCCCACATTGCCCCCCCGCCCACATTGGCCCCCTCATCCACAATGCCCCTTCCACAATGCCCCCCTTCATCTCCACAATGCCCCCTTCATCACATTGCCCCTTCCTCCAGTCCCTGGTGGTCTAGCGGAGTGTCTTTACAGATCTGTGCCTCCTTCAGCACAGATCTCTGCAACCGGAGCTCCCGCACGCCGCTGTAGTAATGCAGAGGCTGGGAGATGATGTCATCTCCCAGCGCTCTGTATTACTAGATGATGTCATCTCCTAGTGCTCTGTATTACTAGATGATGTCATCTCCCAGCGCTCTGTATTACTAGATGATGTCATCTCCTAGTGCTCTGTATTACTAGATGATGTCATCTCCCAGCGCTCTGTATTACTAGATGATGTCATCTCCCAGCGCTCTGTATTACTAGATGATGTCATCTCCTAGTGCTCTGTATTACTAGATGATGTCATCTCCCAGTGCTCTGTATTACTAGATGATGTCATCTCCTAGTGCTCTGTATTACTAGATGATGTCATCTCCCAGTGCTCTGTATTACTACAGCGGCGCACCGAGTGGGAAATCAAGTAAGTGACTGCTGCAGGCGAGGGGGTCGCCCCTGGAGTGACGGGCCCGGTCGCAGGTGCGACCGCTGCGACCCCTATTGTTACGCCACTGCATAGGGGAACAGTTATATCCTAGTAAAGCAGGTAGATTTAAGCCTGAGGCCTGGGATAGGCTTCCCCATGCTTTAGATGATTGCTAAGTGCTGGTCCATTCCCACTGGGCTTTGGGATGGC
>CM074727.1:13567968-13657968 GCA_037306005.1 Rhinophrynus dorsalis | reverse complement strand
AAATAAATAAATATAAAAATTTATTTTATGAGCAATTGGAATATTGCGGGATATTTAAACTCAAAATAAAAGGCTGCTAACCCTTTCAGCTATGTGATATTTTATATGTTGTTTATAATTCTGTTACTGCCACAGGTGGAAATAGCAGTAATTAACTAGTAAAATACTAGTACCAGGGAGAGGTCCATACCTGGGAACTTGCTCATCTTGTACCCCAGGAGAGGGCTCATGTGCGCCGAAGAGGGGGGCGTAAATGACATGATTGGCGTCATAAAGGGGGAAGGGCTTAATTGGGTGGGTGTGGCTTAATCACTTCTGTGACATAAAGTGGGTGGAAAGTGGGCATAACATGGCGGGAAGGTGGAGAAGTGGGTGGGGAGTGGGCGGAACAGACTGGGAAGGAGGAGAAGTGGGAGGAAAGTGGGAGGGTGGCAAGGAGGAGAAGTGGGTGGGAAGTGTGAGGAACAGGGTGGGAAGAAGGAGAAGTGGGAGGGAAGTGGGAACAACAGGGTGGAAAGAAGGAGAAGTGGGAGGGAAGTGGGAGGGACAGGATGGGAAGGAGGAGAAGTGGGTGGGAAGTGGAGGAACAAGGTGGGAAGGTGGAGAAGTGGGTGGGAAGTGAGAGGAACAGGGTGGGAAGGAGGAGACGTGAGAGGGAAGTAGGAGTGAAGTGGAAGGAACAGGATGGGAAGGTGGAGAAGTGGGAGGGAAGTGGGAGGAACAGGGTAGGAAGGAGGAGAAGTGGGTGCGAAGTGGGAGGAACAGAGTGGGAAGGAGGAGAAGTGGGAGGAACAGGGTGGGCAGGTGGAGAAGTGGCTGGAAAGTGGGAGGAACAGGGTGGGAAGGAGGAGACGTGAGAGGGAAGTGGGAGGAACAGACTAGGAAGGAGGAGAAGTGGGCAGGACAGGTTGGGATGGAGGAAAAGTGGGTGCGAAGTGGGAGGAACAGGGTGGGAAGGAGGAGACGTGAGAGGGAAGTGGGAGGAACAGGGTGGGAAGGAGGAGAAGTGGGAGGAACAGCATGGGAAGGAGGAGACGTGAGTGGGAAGTGGGAGGAACACGGTGGGAAGGAGGAGAAGTGGGAGGAACAGGGTGGGCAGGTGGAGAAGTGGGTGGAAAGTGGGAGGAACAGGGTGGGAAGGAGGAGACGTGAGAGGGAAGTGGGAGGAACAGACTAGGAAGGAGGAGAAGTGGGCAGGACAGGTTGGGATGGAGGAAAAGTGGGTGCGAAGTGGGAGGAACAGGGTGGGAAGGAGGAGACGTGAGAGGGAAGCAGGAGTGAAGTGGAAGGAACAGGATGGGAAGGTGGAGAAGTGGGTGGGAAGTGGGAGGAACAGGGTGGGAAGGAGGAGACGTGAGAGGGAAGTGGGAGGAACAGGGTGGGAAGGAGGAGAAGTGGGAGCAACAGGGTGGGAAGGAGGAGACGTGAGAGGGAAGTGGGAGGAACAGGGTGGGAAGGAGGAGAAGTGGGAGGAACAGGGTGGGAAGGAGGAGACGTGAGAGGGAAGTGGGAGGACAGGTTGGGATGGAGGAAAAGTGGGTGGGAAGTGGGAGGAACAGGGTGGGAAGGAGAAGAAACTCACCACCTTCGAAGAATCAGCTTCTGCCCCTGGAGACCTGGTAATGCGTGTGTGTGGGGGTATAATTAGGAAGTCCCAGTTTGCCTTTAACCCTCTGAGTGCCAGAGGGGTTCATAATGCGTTAATAAAATTGTCACTGTAGCTTATAACAAAAAAAATCGGTTCACAGCTGAAAACTAAAATAATTAAAAAAGAACAGTGGAAAGAAAGAGGGTTAATTAACTCTTTGAGTACCAGAGAGGTATCCAACACAACTGAAAGGCTAAGCTGAATGTATTTTTCGGTGTATGAACTCCCTATAGTGGAGGAGACATTGCAGGAGTATTTAGACGCTATGTTCTAGGGGTGTGCACAGGAAGGAGCACATAGGAATGGTACGAGGCACAGTGACACTTGTAGCTGTTCTGTGATTTAACATAATGAGTCGGAGAAATGACTGCAAATGAGTTTCCTTGACAAGTTGCCTGCATTAAATTCCTATCCGGGAATGTGTTTCCCTAGAGATCTATTAGTGAGAAGCGTAAGGGAGCAGTAAAGTGTTTTTAAGGGAAAACATTTAAAGGGGAACCATCATCCCAAATAAAGTATACTCCCAACAATTAGCCATCTAGCGATAAGCTTAAGGGGACAGTAATGTCCCATAAAAAATTAACTTATTTTTTAAACCTCTACAAAACAAGTGTATTCGGCACAAATCCTATCTCTCAAACCGCTATGGTCTGAGAGATATTCGCTTGTAAAGTTTCCCTTTTCCTGCTGTCGAGTCATGCTACTGGAGGAGGCTCTTCAGCAGAGCCGGAAATCTCGTTATTTAAAAAGAACTACTTCGTTGGAACAGTCTACAAAGTACGCTTGGTTTGCAAGCACACTTTGTAGACCGTTCCAATGAAGTAGCTATTTTTCTCTTGCGCGATCTCAGCTCTGCTGAAGAGCCTCTGACAGTCCCGGGTCCGAATTCCCCTGCAGTCAGCTAGATCGCTGATGTCAGGGAGAGGGGAGGGAGGGGGGACTTTACTGCTGAATATCTGGGGTACTGGGACTGGGGTAATTTAGCTTAAAGGCATAGTAATGTCAGAAAAAAAGTATTAACTATATGGTTTATACAATTAACAGAGAGTACTTGCACTTATTCGCATCTCTCAAACCATTATGGTTTGAGAGATATAGGAAAATAAAGTTCTCTGGTCCCTCCCCTTTCTGCTTGACGAGCTGTAAAGCTGTCAAAAGCAGATTATGGTCGCTTGACCAGATGTGGCTCCTCAGCAGCGCCGATATAACGATATCTAAAGATAAATACTTAATTTAAAACAGTCTACAAAGTGTGCCTGGTTTGCAAGCACATATTGTAGACCGTTCCAATGAAGTATTTATTTCTAAATAGCGTGATTTCAACTCTGCTGAAGAGCCTCTGTCTGGTCAAATGATTGGAATCTGCAGCTGTCAGCTAGATGGCAGACTTGAGTAAAACAGCCAGGAAAAGGTAACTTTAGCAAACGATATCTCTCAAACCACAAAGGTCTGAGAGATAAGACTTACATTGATGTTAATCTTTTTACAATGTCTACAATATTAAATCAACTTAAAATTAACCATTACTATCCCTTTCATTTTTAAATAGCTGCAATATTCATTTTTTTAAGTTGACAAAAATACCATCCCTTTAAATCAATGAGGATGTTTATTTTTTCCCTATAATGCAGTCAGTTTGCCTCCCAGTTGTTACCTTTTCCTTTGTGCGTATGGCTCTAAATAGCCACTCCGACTGCATGTTCGTGAATTAATTCCTATGTTCCTAAGCATGCAGAACCAAGAGATAATTTCATTATTACCATCTCTCTAACAGCAATCATTTTTTTTCTCATTATAGAAAATGTTCAGTTTTATTTTAACATCTTCAGAAGGTCCTATCCCGGCTCTGAGGAATTAAAGCGCCGCTTGACTAAATGGCATGGAGAATAAAGTGAGATTTACCAATTCCCCGTTTGGAAAATCATCAGATATTTAAATACCAGTAACTGCCCTATATAAATAGGATTAGGCATGATTAACCCCCTCCTCCCGGCATCCATCCCCATTTCTCTCACTTTTTTTTTTCTCTATCTTTGGCTGTCACTCTCACTGTGTCTTCCCATCTCTCTCTTTCTCTCTGTCTCTCTCTTTTTCCAAGAATCTCTCTCTTTACCTGTCTGTCTCTCTCTGAATTTGTCTCTTTTGATTTTTCCATCTTCTTAAATTTCTTAGTCTCTCTTGGTCTCATAATTGTGTCTCTTTCTCTTCCTCTATTACCTTCTCTCATTTTCTATCTTTGACTCTTTCTCAGTCTCGTAGTCTCTCTTCTATGTCAATTCTCAGTCTCTCTATTACTCACATGTCCTCTTTCAGTCTCTCTCTTGGGTCTCTCTATTAGTCTCTCAGTCTCTCTTTTGCTGAGTCTATCTCAGCCTCGTCCTCAGTCTCTTTTGTGGTCTGGAAAAAACAAAACACTAATGATAGCATACCTCCCAACATTTCAAATGACCAAAGAGGGACTCTTGTATTTTAGGTGCTGTTTCTGGGGGTGTGGCTGGTGGGCGGGGCATTACTGAGACTTTTTAGGTTACTTTGTGACCTACTGACACTTCTTTGTGTAACTGAATAAAAGATTTAGGGCAAGACCAAAGTATTTTATTTACACAGATTCATTTACAAACACATGTACAGATGCTTAACTAAACATTTATGAGAGTTTTATTGCTGTGGAGCAATGTGATACAATTATATATACACCACACGGTCTGATATCCTAAAAAGAGGGACATCAGGGTAGAAAAGAGGGACAGGGGGATTTGGGTCTCAAAGAGGGACTGTCCCTCCTAAAGAGGGACACTTGGGAGGTATGTGATATGTATCTATAATGAAAAAACGACGCACATTATAACCCAATATACGTGAACATTATAATTTATAGAATATATATATAAATTATAATGTGCACGTATATTGGGTTATAATGTGTGTAGTTTTTTCATTATTGATACATATCATTCGTGTTTTGTTTTTTCCAGACCAAAAAAGAGACTGAAGAAGAGAATGAGATAGACTCAGCAAAAGAGAGACTTAGAGACTAATAGAGAGACCCAAGAGAGAGACTGAAAGAGGACATGAGAGTAATATAGGGACTGCATATATAACATGCAAATTGCAATATGTGCAATGAAAAAAAAAACATTGCTACATGCAATAAAATGCCAAAACATTGTTTAAAAGAGCCCAGGACTATTATGTATAAGATACATACACATATTGATGATTAATGCTGCTTAAATCCTAAAAGGATGGCGAGTCCTTAGTAAAAGAGAAAAGAAAAAGGGCAAACTTTAATTGTAAGCTCTATGGGTCAGGGATTCATTGTGCTCAAGCTTCCCAGTGGTGTTCTGGGTTTCCTTAACCCTTTGATTGCCAGAGAGGTGTCCATACCTCTCTGGTCCTCAAAGGTTTAAAGGAGCAGTAAACTTTTTTTTATGAAAAAGCATATTTTACAGAGCATTTCCTGCTGAATAAAACAAGGTCACTCCCATCGCTGTCAGATGTTTTATTCAAAATTTATAGCAGTTTAAATAATCAGGAAGTGAATTTACTGTGTTTACTTCCTGATAGTTCTAACTGACAGGAAGTGAATTTACTGTGTTTACGTCCTGATAGTTCTAACTGACAGGAAGTGAATTTACTGTGGTTACTTCCTGATAGTTCTAACTGACGGGAAGTGAATTTACTGTGGTTACTTCCTGATAGTTCTAACTGACAGGAAGTGAATTTACTGTGTTTACGTCCTGATAGTTCTAACTGACAGGAAGTGAATTTACTGTGTTTACTTCCTGATAGTTCTAACTGACAGGAAGCAAATTTACTGTGTTTACTTCCTGATAGTTCTAACTGACAGGAAGCGAATTTACTGTGTTTACTTCCTGATAGTTCTAACTGACAGGAAGCGAATTTACTGTGTTTACTTCCTGATAGTTCTAACTGACGGGAAGTGAATTTACTGTGGTTACTTCCTGATAGTTCTAACTGACAGGAAGTGAATTTACTGTGTTTACGTCCTGATAGTTCTAACTGACAGGAAGTGAATTTACTGTGTTTACTTCCTGATAGTTCTAACTGACAGGAAGCAAATTTACTGTGTTTACTTCCTGATAGTTCTAACTGACAGGAAGCGAATTTACTGTGTTTACTTCCTGATAGTTCTAACTGACAGTAAGTGACTTTACTGTGTTTACTTCCTGATAGCTCTAACTGACAGGAAGTGACAGGAAGTTTCTATCACATTCTATGGAGAACTGTATGTGTCTGACTTTTCTGACTTTCCTCTCCATTAGAATCTAACAGGAAATCTAATTAGAATTTGACCACTAGAGGGCACTGCTAATGTAAAAAAACATGGGTTTAAACTGTAATAACTCTGGTAGTATAAATCTCTTGGCAGTGGGAGCACCCTTATTTTACTCAATAGGAAAATCCCTACAATATATATTTTTTCAAAAAAAAGTTTACTGCTCCTTTAAATCCTAAAAGGATGGCGAGTCCTTAGTAAAAGAGAAAAGAAAAAGGGCAAACTTTAACTGTAAGCTCTATGGGTCAGGGATTCATTATGCTCAAGCTTCCCACTTGTGTTCTGGGTTTCCTTAACCCTTTGATTGCCAGAGAGGTGTCCATACCTCTCTGGTCCTCAAAGGTTTAAAGCTGCCCTTCTAGACAGTGAAGAGCTTGCAGTCTAATATCTTCCAGTAAAACGTGTTCTCTCCAGTATGAGATGAGTTCATCAGGGACCGGCCCATAGCACAAGACATAGAAGAGACGTATCTATGCATATCGATCGGTCAGTGTATTCTTGTGTCACTTGGCAGGCAGGGAATTACCAGACACAATTGGATTAGAGAAGAGAGAGGGGGATGATTCTGCAAGCAGATACTTTTTGTTAAAATGACCCTGAATCAGACAGGTTTGTCATGAATCGTATGTATAGACAGCACCCAAAGTGAGAGTATATTACTGCGGCCGGCAGCGCCAGGTAACCACAACTGACACGGTGTCGCTTTGTACTGCAGACTGCGGGTATAAGGCACAACAAAGGGCAGCCACACCAGAGAAGACCAAGTACACTATAGGCAGCAAATAAAGATTCCCCAAATACCCATTAATGTAGCCATTTGAATGCCAGAGAGGTATCCTTGTAACCTTTGGCAAGTCCCTTTATCCCTCTGTGCCTCAGACACTGAAAAACCTTGATTGTAAGCTCCATGGGGCACGGATTCACTGCAATGCAGCACTGTGTACAAAATGTCAGCATGATATAATAGTATAACTATATATGTGTGTGTGAGTGTGTATATATGTGTGTGTATATTTATGTGTGTGTGTGTGTGTGTCAGTGTGTATATATGTGTGTGTGTATATGTCTGTGTGTGTATATGTGTGTGTGAGTGTGTATATATGTGTGAGTGTGTATATGTGTGAGTGTATGTGCGTGAATATGTGTGTATGTGTGTGAGTATGTGTGTGAGTATGTGTGTATGTGTGTGAGTATGTGTGTGTGAGTGTATATATGTGTGTGTGAGTGTATATATATGTGTGTGCGTACGTGAGTGTGTATATATGTGTGTGAGTGTGTGTTTGTATGCATGTGTATATGTGTGTGAGTGTGTGTATGTGTGTACGTACGTGAGTGTGTGTATATGTGTGTGAGTGTCTGTATGCATGTGTGTATGTGTGTAAATGTGTGTGAGTGTGTGTGTTTGCATGCATGTGTATATGTGTGTGAGTGTGTGTTTGTATGCATGTGTATATGTGTGTGTGTGTATGTGTGTGCGAGTGTGTGTTTGTATGCATGTGTATATGTGTGTGTGTGTATGTGTGTGCGAGTGTGTGTTTGTATGCATGTGTATATGTGTATGAGTGTGTGTGTTTATTTTTGACAGCCTTTACCTGCTGATCAAAGTATCTGGATCCGGACTGAGTTCTCTTATCTGATTTCCATGATAAACAAAGCATTGTGTACTTGTATATAAGAGATGTTTTCATATTTATCTGTATAACATGCCTGAGGAAGAGACCTAAGATCTTGAAAGCTTACATCCTAAATCTGCTTAGTTAGCCAATAAAAGGTATCAACAACTATATTTTCCTCCTGTATTTCTACGGCTAACACGGTACCAACTCTCATCTGAAAAATACACTGGAACTCTTTACTCAAAATGTCACTACATTACAAGAAAATGGTTCTATATTACTGCGCTGGGAGAGGTTTACAGTAGTGATGAGCGAGCACCCCAATGCTCGGGTGTTCGGGTGCTCTAACCGAGCACCCCCTGAGGCTCGAGTGCTCGGCCGAGCACCCGAGCCCCATTGAAGTCAATGGGAGGACTCGAGCATTACACCAGGCACCCCCTGCTCTGATGAGGGGAGGGTGCCTGGTCCATAGGAAAAGGGCAGAAAAGGATGGAAACACCACAGAAATGGTTCAGGGACAGCATAGGGAGGATGTCTGGATGCATCTTGGACTCCAACATCGCTGCTGGGAACGATCTTTCGCCCGTAGTACGCCATTTTTACAGACTGACCATAAAACACACAAAAAGGAAAATAAAAACGACTTTAGGCGAAAAATTGTTACCAAACAATATTTGCTGTATATTTACTTGTATATCATCTGCAAATTCTCCCAAAAATTTCCTTGGTTTTCGGAAGTGAGGCCATGATTAAGAGGGAAACGTGCGCAGAGGCAAATTCTCCCAAAAATTTCCTTGATTTTCAGAACTGAGGCCATGATTAAGAGGGAAACGTGCACAGAGGCAAATTCTCCCAAAAATTTCCTTGATTTTATTGAACTGAGGCCATGATTAAGAGGGAAACGTGCGCTGAGCCGACCATCTAAAACATTATGGGTGAGGGTCTGCTGCAGAGCTGACCATCCTAAACATTATATGCGAAGGCCCGCTAGTGAGCTGACGCTATAAAACATTATATGAGAGGGCCCGCTAGAGAGCTGACCCAATAAAACATTATATGAGAAGGCCCGCTGGTGAGCTGACCTATATAAAAATTGTCAAACAGGGCCCGCTGGTGAGCTGGCCCTATATAAAAATTATATCACAGGGCCCGCTGGTGAGCTGGCCCTATATAAAAATTATATCCCAGGGCATATGGAAGAGGAGGAGGAGGATGAGAAGATTAAGAGTCAACCATATACCCGTTTTTTGGGTGGAAGGGGTGAATGGGAATACAGAGTATTCCCATCATTGTAAATAACATATATAAAGTGAGTTTATGTTCCCCCGGGGCTTTCCTCCAGTGGAGTGGAGAAGTCAGGGGAAATCCAGGCCTTGTTCATTTTTAAGTGTCAACCTATCAGCATTGTCGGTGGAAAGGCGGATACGCTTATCTGTTATGATGCCACCAGCAGCACTAAATACCCGCTCAGACAGAACGCTGGCGGCAGGGCAGGCCAGCACCTCCAAGGCATAGAGTGCCAGTTCATACCACGTGTCCAGCTTGGACACCCAGTAGTTGTAAGGCACAGAGGGATCATTGAGGACGCTGACACGGTCTGCTACGTACTCCTTCACCATCTTCCAAAACTTTTCCCTCCTTGTGACACTAGGCTGCGCATCAGGGTGAGGGTGCTGGCGGGGTGTCATGAAGGTGTCCCACGCCTTGGAGAGTGTTGCCCTGCCTTTCTCGGAACTGCTGTGTGCTCCCCTTTTCTCCCCTTCTCGGTTGGCCAAGGTAGCACGTACTCTGCCGCCAGCGTTGTCAGATGGAAAATTTTGGAGCAATTTTTCAACAAGAACCTTCTGGTATTGCACCATTTTGCTTGTCCTCTCCACCGGAGGAATGAGAGATGAGAAATTCTCTTTGTAGCGGGGGTCCAGAAGGGTGAACACCCAGTAATCCGTGTTGTCTAAAATGCGTGTAACGCGTGGGTCACGGGAAAGGCAGCCTAACATAAAGTCAGCCATGTGTGCCAGAGTACCAACAGGCAAGATTTCGCTGTCCTCACCAGGAGGATGACTCTCAATCTCCTCATCCTCTTCCTCCTCTTCTGCCCACCCACGCTGAAGAGATGGAACTAAAGTTCCATGGCTACCCTCTGTAGCGGAGACAACCGTGTCTTCCTCCTCCTCCTCCTCCTCCTCCTCCTCCTCCGCCTCCTCCAATTGTCGCTGAGAAGACGAAGTGAGGGTGCTCTGGCTATCACCTTGTGTAAGCTCTTCCTCCCCCATTTCCACCTCTTCCACATGCAAAGCGTCGGTTTTAATTGTGAGCAGCGAGCGTTTCAGTAGACACAGAAGTGGGATGGTTACACTGATAATAGCGTTATCGCCGCTCACCATCTGTGTCGATTCCTCAAAATTGCGTAAAACCTCACAGAGGTCTGACATCCATTCCCACTCCTCACTTCTGATTACAGGAAGTTGAACGGAGAGGTGACGACCGTGTAACAGCTGGTACTCCACTACTGCCCTCTGCTGCTCACAAAGCCGGGCCAACATGTGGAAGGTGGAGTTCCAGCGCGTGCTCACGTCACACAGCAGCCGGTGAGCTGGCAATTGTAAGCGCTGCTGCAGCTTCAACAGGCCGGCTGAAGCTGTTGATGACTTACGGAAATGTGCACACACGCGGCGCACCTTGGTCAAGAGATCATGCACATTGGGGTAGGTTTTTAGAAATCGCTGCACCACTAAATTAAATACATGCGCTAGGCATGGTACGTGTGTGAGCTTGCCGAGCTCCAAAGCCGCCACCAAGTTACGCCCATTATCACACACAACCATGCCTGGTTGCAGGTTGAGTGGCGAGAGCCACTGCTCGGTCTGGTGACTAATCCCCTGCAACAGCTCTGAGGCCGTGTGCTGTTTGTCCCCAAGGCAGATCAGCTTCAGCACGGCCTGTTGACGCTTCCCCACTGCAGTGCTACACTGCTTCCAGCTACTGGCTGATGGGGGAGTGGCGCTGTGTGTAGAGAATTCGGAGGTGGAAACGGAGGAGGAGGAGCCAATAACGTAGGTGCTGGTGGAAACCCTGATGGAGGTAGGGCCCGCAATCCTCGGCGTGGGTAGCACCCGTGCCATCCCAGGGTCCGAGTCGCTCCCAGCCTCCACGACATTCACCCAGTGTGCCGTCAGGGAAATGTAGCGTCCCTGGCCACAAGCACTTGTCCATGTGTCAGTCGTTAAGTGGACCTTCCCAGTAACTGCGTTGGTCAGGGCACGGGTGATGTTACGGGACACATGGTGGTGTAATGCGGGGATGGCACACCGGGAAAAGTAGTGGTGGCTGGGGACCGCGTACCGAGGGACAGCTGCTGCCATCAGGCTGCGGAAGGACTCAGTGTCCACAAGCCTAAATGGCAGCATTTCGATGGCCAGTAATTTGGAAAGGTGTGAGGTTAGTGCTATGGCCTGTGGGTGGGTGGCTGGGTACTTTCTCTTGCGCTCAAATGCCTGGGGTAACGACATTTGGACGCTGTGCTGGGACAGGGAAGTGGATGTGGTCGCTGATGGTGCTTCAGATGCTACAGGTGCAGGGCGGGAGGTATGCGGGCCTGCGCCTTCGACAGGCGATTGGCCGGCACCGAAAACAGGGGAAGAGGAGGCAGTGGTGTGGCCTGCAGACACAGATGGGCGATCCAGGCGTTCCTCCCACTTACTACGGTGCTTGGATGCCATGTGTCGGATCATGCTGGTGGTGGTGAGGTTTCTAGTGTTCATGCCTCGGCTCATTCTGGTGTGGCACAGGTTGCAAACTACAATTCTTTTGTCGTCCGCACTTTCCTTAAAAAAACGCCATACCGCGGAACACCTACCCCTTGGCAAGGTAGATTTACGCAAGGGGGTGCTCCGTGGAACATTTGCGGGCCGGTTTGGTGCGGTCCGCCTTCTTTCTGTAGCCACACCACTGCCTCTTCCAGCCTGTTGCGGTGCTGCAGATGGCTCACCCTCAGGACTGCTGTCATCGCTCGGCTCTACACCTTCCCAGGTGGGGTCAGTCACCTCATCGTCCACCAAGTCCTCCTCCACTTCCTCACTCTGATCATCCTCCTCAAGTCTTGATCCCACCACATACTCAGTCATTGACAACTGTATAACATTCTCCTCAACAAGGTCTTGAGACGGAAATAGTGGTTGATTTAATGGCAACTGTGTCTCATCATCATCATCATCATCCACTACTTCCTTTGACCTTAAATGCCGTTCACATCTGTCATCTTCTTGAGATTGGGTAGCCTCTAGAGGTTGTGAATCAGGGCACAAGATGTCATGTTCCTCTGCAAGCGTGCTTGGAGAGAGGGTCAAATGAAGGATTGGTGATGAGACGAGCTCCTCACTATATCCCAGTGTGGGATCACTTCTTTGACCAGACCGTGTATGGTGGGAGGAAGGATGATCAGAGTGAGGATTATGTTGACCAGACTCTTGGCTACTGAGAGTGGACTTGGTGGAAGACAGGGTGGTGCTTAACCGACTGGAAGCAGTATCAGCTGTCATCCAACCGACCACCTGTTCGCAGTGGTCGGACCTCGAGAGTGATGTCCTGCGACGCCCTGTAAAATTAGACATGAAGCTAGGTATGGTGGATGTCTTTCTTTCTTGTGCTCTGGCACCAGGCACAGTTTCTCCGCGTCCTGACCCGCGCCCTGAACTTTCAGGATCACGTCCACTTCCCCGTCCCTTTTTACCCGCCTTCTTCATCTTACACAGAATATGTGACTTTAATATTTGAGTTTGAAAACTTAACAGTATTTCTTATTATTCTGCAACTCTGCAGAGTACACAGAATAGGCTGCTAAACTGCGGTGAAACACACTGAATGGAATATGTGACTTTAATATTTGAGTTTGAAAACTTAACAGTATTTCTTATTATTCTGCAACTGTACAGAGTACACAGAATAGGCTGTTAAATGGCGGTGAAACACACTGAATGGAATATGTGACTTTAATATTTGAGTTTGAAAACTTAACAGTATTTCTTATTATTCTGCAACTGTACAGAGTACACAGAATAGGCTGTTAAACGGCGGTGAAACACACTGAATGGAATATGTGACTTTAATATTTGAGTTTGAAAACTTAACAGTATTTCTTATTATTCTGCAACTGTACAGAGTACACAGAATAGGCTGCTAAACTGCGGTGAAACACACTGAATGGAATATGTGACTTTAATATTTGAGTTTGAAAACTTAACAGTATTTCTTATTATTCTGCAACTGTACAGAGTACACAGAATAGGCTGTTAAACGGCGGTGAAACACACTGAATGGAATATGTGAGTTTAATATTTGAGTTTGAAAACTTAACAGTATTTCTTATTATTCTGCAACTGTACAGAGTACACAGAATAGGCTGCTAAACTGCGGTGAAACACACTGAATGGAATATGTGACTTTAATATTTGAGTTTGAAAACTTAACAGTATTTCTTATTATTCTGCAACTGTACAGAGTACACAGAATAGGCTGTTAAACGGCGATGAAACACACTGAATGGAATATGTGACTTTAATATTTGAGTTTGAAAACTTAACAGTATTTCTTATTATTCTGCAACTGTACAGAGTACACAGAATAGGCTGTTAAACGGCGGTGAAACACACTGAATGGAATATGTGACTTTAATATTTGAGTTTGAAAACTTAACAGTATTTCTTATTATTCTGCAACTGTACAGAGTACACAGAATAGGCTGCTAAACTGCGGTGAAACACACTGAATGGAATATGTGACTTTAATATTTGAGTTTGAAAACTTAACAGTATTTCTTATTATTCTGCAACTGTACAGAGTACACAGAATAGGCTGTTAAACGGCGGTGAAACACACTGAATGGAATATGTGACTTTAATATTTGGTTTGAAAACTTAACAGTATTTCTTATTATTCTGCAACTGTACAGAGTACACAGAATAGGCTGTTAAACGGCGGTGAAACACACTGAATGGAATATGTGACTTTAATATTTGAGTTTGAAAACTTAACAGTATTTCTTATTATTCTGCAACTGTACAGAGTACACAGAATAGGCTGCTAAACTGCGGTGAAACACACTGAATGGAATATGTGACTTTAATATTTGAGTTTGAAAACTTAACAGTATTTCTTATTATTCTGCAACTGTACAGAGTACACAGAATAGGCTGTTAAACGGCGGTGAAACACACTGAATGGAATATGTGACTTTAATATTTGAGTTTGAAAACTTAACAGTATTTCTTATTATTCTGCAACTGTACAGAGTACACAGAATAGGCTGCTAAACTGCGGTGAAACACACTGAATGGAATATGTGACTTTAATATTTGAGTTTGAAAACTTAACAGTATTTCTTATTATTCTGCAACTGTACAGAGTACACAGAATAGGCTGTTAAACGGCGGTGAAACACACTGAATGGAATATGTGACTTTAATATTTGAGTTTGAAAACTTAACAGTATTTCTTATTATTCTGCAACTGTACAGAGTACACAGAATAGGCTGTTAAACGGCGGTGAAACACACTGAATGGAATATGTGACTTTAATATTTGAGTTTGAAAACTTAACAGTATTTCTTATTATTCTGCAACTGTACAGAGTACACAGAATAGGCTGCTAAACGGCGGTGAAACACACTGAATGGAATATGTGACTTTAATATTTGAGTTTGAAAACTTAACAGTATTTCTTATTATTCTGCAACTGTACAGAGTACACAGAATAGGCTGTTAAACGGCGGTGAAACACACTGAATGGAATATGTGACTTTAATATTTGAGTTTGAAAACTTAACAGTATTTCTTATTATTCTGCAACTGTACAGAGTACACAGAATAGGCTGCTAAACTGCGGTGAAACACACTGAATGGAATATGTGACTTTAATATTTGAGTTTGAAAACTTAACAGTATTTCTTATTATTCTGCAACTGTACAGAGTACACAGAATAGGCTGTTAAACGGCGGTGAAACACACTGAATGGAATATGTGACTTTAATATTTGAGTTTGAAAACTTAACAGTATTTCTTATTATTCTGCAACTGTACAGAGTACACAGAATAGGCTGTTAAACGGCGGTGAAACACACTGAATGGAATATGTGACTTTAATATTTGAGTTTGAAAACTTAACAGTATTTCTTATTATTCTGCAACTGTACAGAGTACACAGAATAGGCTGTTAAACGGCGGTGAAACACACTGAATGGAATATGTGACTTTAATATTTGAGTTTGAAAACTTAACAGTATTTCTTATTATTCTGCAACTGTACAGAGTACACAGAATAGGCTGTTAAACGGCGGTGAAACACACTGAATGGAATATGTGACTTTAATATTTGAGTTTGAAAACTTAACAGTATTTCTTATTATTCTGCAACTGTACAGAGTACACAGAATAGGCTGCTAAACTGCGGTGAAACACACTGAATGGAATATGTGACTTTAATATTTGAGTTTGAAAACTTAACAGTATTTCTTATTATTCTGCAACTGTACAGAGTACACAGAATAGGCTGTTAAACGGCGGTGAAACACACTGAATGGAATATGTGACTTTAATATTTGAGTTTGAAAACTTAACAGTATTTCTTATTATTCTGCAACTGTACAGAGTACACAGAATAGGCTGTTAAACGGCGGTGAAACACACTGAATGGAATATGTGACTTTAATATTTGAGTTTGAAAACTTAACAGTATTTCTTATTATTCTGCAACTGTACAGAGTACACAGAATAGGCTGCTAAACTGCGGTGAAACACACTGAATGGAATATGTGACTTTAATATTTGAGTTTGAAAACTTAACAGTATTTCTTATTATTCTGCAACTGTACAGAGTACACAGAATAGGCTGTTAAACGGCGGTGAAACACACTGAATGGAATATGTGACTTTAATATTTGAGTTTGAAAACTTAACAGTATTTCTTATTATTCTGCAACTGTACAGAGTACACAGAATAGGCTGCTAAACTGCGGTGAAACACACTGAATGGAATATGTGACTTTAATATTTGAGTTTGAAAACTTAACAGTATTTCTTATTATTCTGCAACTGTACAGAGTACACAGAATAGGCTGTTAAACGGCGGTGAAACACACTGAATGGAATATGTGACTTTAATATTTGAGTTTGAAAACTTAACAGTATTTCTTATTATTCTGCAACTGTACAGAGTACACAGAATAGGCTGTTAAACGGCGGTGAAACACACTGAATGGAATATGTGACTTTAATATTTGAGTTTGAAAACTTAACAGTATTTCTTATTATTCTGCAACTGTACAGAGTACACAGAATAGGCTGCTAAACGGCGGTGAAACACACTGAATGGAATATGTGACTTTAATATTTGAGTTTGAAAACTTAACAGTATTTCTTATTATTCTGCAACTGTACAGAGTACACAGAATAGGCTGTTAAACGGCGGTGAAACACACTGAATGGAATATGTGACTTTAATATTTGAGTTTGAAAACTTAACAGTATTTCTTATTATTCTGCAACTGTACAGAGTACACAGAATAGGCTGCTAAACTGCGGTGAAACACACTGAATGGAATATGTGACTTTAATATTTGAGTTTGAAAACTTAACAGTATTTCTTATTATTCTGCAACTGTACAGAGTACACAGAATAGGCTGTTAAACGGCGGTGAAACACACTGAATGGAATATGTGACTTTAATATTTGAGTTTGAAAACTTAACAGTATTTCTTATTATTCTGCAACTGTACAGAGTACACAGAATAGGCTGTTAAACGGCGGTGAAACACACTGAATGGAATATGTGACTTTAATATTTGAGTTTGAAAACTTAACAGTATTTCTTATTATTCTGCAACTGTACAGAGTACACAGAATAGGCTGCTAAACTGCGGTGAAACACACTGAATGGAATATGTGACTTTAATATTTGAGTTTGAAAACTTAACAGTATTTCTTATTATTCTGCAACTGTACAGAGTACACAGAATAGGCTGTTAAACGGCGGTGAAACACACTGAATGGAATATGTGACTTTAATATTTGAGTTTGAAAACTTAACAGTATTTCTTATTATTCTGCAACTGTACAGAGTACACAGAATAGGCTGTTAAACGGCGGTGAAACACACTGAATGGAATATGTGACTTTAATATTTGAGTTTGAAAACTTAACAGTATTTCTTATTATTCTGCAACTGTACAGAGTACACAGAATAGGCTGCTAAACTGCGGTGAAACACACTGAATGGAATATGTGACTTTAATATTTGAGTTTGAAAACTTAACAGTATTTCTTATTATTCTGCAACTGTACAGAGTACACAGAATAGGCTGTTAAACGGCGGTGAAACACACTGAATGGAATATGTGACTTTAATATTTGAGTTTGAAAACTTAACAGTATTTCTTATTATTCTGCAACTGTACAGAGTACACAGAATAGGCTGCTAAACTGCGGTGAAACACACTGAATGGAATATGTGACTTTAATATTTGAGTTTGAAAACTTAACAGTATTTCTTATTATTCTGCAACTGTACAGAGTACACAGAATAGGCTGTTAAACGGCGGTGAAACACACTGAATGGAATATGTGACTTTAATATTTGAGTTTGAAAACTTAACAGTATTTCTTATTATTCTGCAACTGTACAGAGTACACAGAATAGGCTGTTAAACGGCGGTGAAACACACTGAATGGAATATGTGACTTTAATATTTGAGTTTGAAAACTTAACAGTATTTCTTATTATTCTGCAACTGTACAGAGTACACAGAATAGGCTGCTAAACGGCGGTGAAACACACTGAATGGAATATGTGACTTTAATATTTGAGTTTGAAAACTTAACAGTATTTCTTATTATTCTGCAACTGTACAGAGTACACAGAATAGGCTGTTAAACGGCGGTGAAACACACTGAATGGAATATGTGACTTTAATATTTGAGTTTGAAAACTTAACAGTATTTCTTATTATTCTGCAACTGTACAGAGTACACAGAATAGGCTGCTAAACTGCGGTGAAACACACTGAATGGAATATGTGACTTTAATATTTGAGTTTGAAAACTTAACAGTATTTCTTATTATTCTGCAACTGTACAGAGTACACAGAATAGGCTGTTAAACGGCGGTGAAACACACTGAATGGAATATGTGACTTTAATATTTGAGTTTGAAAACTTAACAGTATTTCTTATTATTCTGCAACTGTACAGAGTACACAGAATAGGCTGTTAAACGGCGGTGAAACACACTGAATGGAATATGTGACTTTAATATTTGAGTTTGAAAACTTAACAGTATTTCTTATTATTCTGCAACTGTACAGAGTACACAGAATAGGCTGCTAAACTGCGGTGAAACACACTGAATGGAATATGTGACTTTAATATTTGAGTTTGAAAACTTAACAGTATTTCTTATTATTCTGCAACTGTACAGAGTACACAGAATAGGCTGTTAAACGGCGGTGAAACACACTGAATGGAATATGTGACTTTAATATTTGAGTTTGAAAACTTAACAGTATTTCTTATTATTCTGCAACTGTACAGAGTACACAGAATAGGCTGTTAAACGGCGGTGAAACACACTGAATGGAATATGTGACTTTAATATTTGAGTTTGAAAACTTAACAGTATTTCTTATTATTCTGCAACTGTACAGAGTACACAGAATAGGCTGCTAAACTGCGGTGAAACACACTGAATGGAATATGTGACTTTAATATTTGAGTTTGAAAACTTAACAGTATTTCTTATTATTCTGCAACTCTGCACAGTACACAGAATAGGCTGCTAAACGGCGGTGAAACACACTGAATGGAATATGTGACTTTGATATTTTAGTTTGAAGACTTAACAGTATTTCTTCCTATTCTGCAACTCTGCACAGTACACAGAATAGGCTGCTAAACTGCGGCGAAGCACACTGAATGGAATATGTGACTTTGATATTTTAGTTTGAAGACTTAACAGTATTTCTTCCTATTCTGCAACTCTGCACAGTACACAGAATAGGCTGCTAAACTGCGGCGAAGCACACTGAATGGAATATGTGACTTTGATATTTTAGTTTGAAGACTTAACAGTATTTCTTCCTATTCTGCAACTCTGCACAGTACACAGAATGTGCTGCTAAACTGCGGCGAAGCACACTGAATGGAATATGTGACTTTGATATTTTAGTTTGAAGACTTAACAGTATTTCTTCCTATTCTGCAACTCTGCACAGTACTCAGAATGTGCTGCTAAACTGCGGCGACGCACACTGAATGGAATACGTGACTTTGATATTTTAGTTTGAAGACTTAACAGAATGTGCTCTAATCTGCAACTTTGCACACTAAACAGAATGTGCTCTAATCTGCAACTTTGCACACTAAACAGAATGTGCTCTAATCTGCAACTGTGCACACTAAACAGAATGTGCTCTAATCTGCAACTTTTCACACTAAACAGAATATTTTTTTTTTTTTTTTGTTTGTTTTTTTCCCCCCACACACAATATAACCTGCTGCCCCCACACACAGTAGTCCTAAAAAGGACTTTTGGTTCTTTTTTGTCACAATTTTTGTTTTTTCCTCCCTACACTGCCTTTCCCTTCCTATCCTCAGCTCTCCCTGGCTCAGACTGAGCCGAACTCGATGGTCAGGTGCTATACAGCACCTGACCACGGGTTCTGGCCAGCCAATCAGTGTAATGCCAGCAGCCAACATGGCTGCTGGCATTACACCGATGTCAGAGCCTCCCTGCACGTTTATTGGCTGCGCAGCAGCCGCAAAACGTGCGGGGAGGAGACCCGAACATGGCGGGCGAGCACATGCGGTACTTGTACGAGTACCGCCATGTGCCGAGCAGAGCGATGCTCGAGCCGATCCGAGCATCGGCCGAGCATGCTCGCTCAACACTAGTTTACAGTCGATTGACAGAAATTCTTCATAAGGCCTAATGAAGAGCATCACCTAGTGGGCATTTTTGTAGATTTTTTGTTTTCAGAAAAACAAGAACTCAATGTTGATTATCTGTATTTTTTTTACTGAACAGGAAACGCATAATAACATATCCTTTTTTCATAAAAAAAGTAAATAAATTTAACGTGAATAAAATTACACCCTTTATCAGAACAAGCTGCTGTCAAAACTCTAGCCAGCCGTTTTCAATTTTTTAACCCTTTGACTGCCAGAGGACTGTTCAGCGCAATGCATTGCGCACCACTGTCACTCAAAAGGTTAATCCACTTTCACTGCTTTTATTTTACATGCCACGAACTCAAAATAAAAAAAGTCACAACCTCTATAAATCGATTTAGCATGTGTGTGCGACTGGAATAAAATCACATCTTTATCCTATTTCAAACTGATGGAAGGAAGAGTTATTTTTTCCCCACATTTATTTTTATTTTGTCAAACAATTACCAATTAAACTTGACAGGCAGAAATTCAAATAGAATCGTTTTCCAGCAGAGGGAAGTAAAATTGACAGGTTGATCTTCATTAGCATATTACCCAGAATCCTTTGCAGGCTTGACGTTGACAGCTGATCTTTATTTGCATATTACCCAGAATCACTTACAGGATCAAAATGAGTGGGGTGGGCAACCTGAGGATCTCCAGCTGCAGTTGGCTGAGGATGATGGGAACTGTAGTTCAAAAACAGCTTACTAGTGAATAAATTAAGAGACAGAGTTTAAGGTTTGTTGCTTTAATTTTTTATTTTTTCTACATTTGAATCCCAAATCTTTATTAATTCATTCCGTGCGCTTATGTTCCTTGTCACACTGTCCATTTTCTTTGGAAATGTCAGTTCTGTGTCACATACAATGTCGCGGTTTGTTGTTTTCTTTATCCTCTTTCATGCCTGGGAACTGTCAGAATTTGACCCAAAGGTGTTTGTTTTTTTATTTTTATAATAAAAATTCAGACCTTCCCCCACTGTATCCCACACTAATGAGTTGCTGTTGAAGCCTCCACGTTAGTTCTTTTCCAGGGCTGGCTTTCCCAGTAGGCAGAGTAGGTAACTGTCTAGGGCTCCAAATTTTGGGGGGCGGTGCCTCATCTGTGCTGGCCACACCCATATTCTGAATTGTGGGTGTTGTCAGAGCAATCGTAATATCCATGCACCAGTCTTATAATTCTCTGCAAGCTATTATTTAACCGTTTGGATCCTAGAGAGCTCTCCAATCCATTGTGTCGCAATGTATTGGAGATCTCTCTAGAAGACAAGGGGTTAAAGCTTTCTTTCCTTCTAATAGGCCAATGGTATTATCTGTGCCAGGAAACACTAGATGGGGCTGGGGGCGGCATAATGTGAGGAATGGGGTGTGTTCATGGGCGGAGCTAAGGGCACCTGTCTTGCCTTGCCTAGGGGCTCCTGGGAAATAAATCTAGCCCTGCTCTATTCTAACTGAGTAAATTCTTGTTTAAAGGGATAGTAATACTTACAATGTACTAATCCCCATAGTGTAGGCATTAAAAAAAAAAATTAATTGCCCCCAGTGCCATCTCTCAAACCTTTATGGTTTGAGAGATAACCGTTAGCAAAGTTCCCCCCTCCCTCCCCCTTCCCTGAAGTCAGCGTTCTAGCTGACTGCAGGGGAATCCTGTTGTACGACCATCAGGAGGCTCTGCAGCATTGCTGAGATCGCTTTAATAAAAAAGAAATCCTTCACTGAAACGGTCTTCTACATGTGCTTGCAAACCAGTCACACTTTGTATACTGTTCCAGTGAAGTAACTCTGTTTATGTCTCTCAATCTCGGCTCTGCTGAAGAGCCTCCGATGGTCCGGGGACCGGATTCCCCTGCTGTCAGCTAGACGCTGACGTCAGGGAAAGGGGAGGGAGGGGGGAACTTGACTGCTGAATATCTCTCAAACCATAGCGGTTTGAGAGATAGGACTTGGGTCATTTAGTTTAGGTTTTTAATAGATTCAAGAATCCATTTTCTAAAATTATCACAATACTATTCCTTTAACCATGAATAAATTATTCAGAGCAAGACCAATTTTTTTTTATTTATACAGACTGATTTCCATACCTGGGAACTTGTAGATCTGGGATCCCCGGAATGAAGTCCTGTTGTACGGATGAGGGAAGAGAAATGACGCAATTCACGTGATCACACAGTCTGCTCTCCTAAACACAGGGACACCAGGGTGATACACTTCTATACACACCACAAAGTCTGATCTCCTAAACACAGGGACACCAGGGTGATACACTTCTATACACACCACACAGTCTGATCTCCTAAACACAGGGACATCAGGGTGACACACTTCTATACACACAACACAGTCTGATCTCCTAAACACAGGGAAACCAGGGTGATACACTTATATACACACCACACAGTCTGATCTCCTAAACACAGGGACACCAGGGTGATACACTTCTATACACACCACACAGTCTGATCTCCTAAACACAGGGACACCAGGGTGATACACTTCTATACACACCACACAGTCTGATCTCCTAAACACAGGGACATCAGGGTGATACACTTCTATACACACCACACAGTCTGATCTCCTAAACACAGGGACACCAGGGTGATACACTTATATACACACCACACAGTCTGATCTCCAAACACAGGGACACCAGGGTGATACACTTATACACACACCGCACAGTCTGATCTCATAAACACAGGGACACCAGGGTGATACACTTATACACACACCGCACAGTCTGATCTCATAAACACAGGGACACCAGGGTGATACACTTATATACACACACCACACAGTCTGATCTCCTAAACACAGGGTCATCAGGGTTGGGAAGAGGGACAGAGGAATTTGGGTCTCAAAGACAGACTGTTCCTCCTAAAGAGTGACACATGGGAGGTATGGACCCCTAATATCTCCTAAAGAGAGTCACTTGGGAGGTACAGACCCCTAATATCTCCTACAGAGGCTCACTTGGGAGGTACAGACCCCTAATATCTCCTAAAGAAGGATAGTTTGGGGGTATGAACCCCTAATATCTCCTACAGAGGCACACTTGGAGGTTTGGACCTCTAATATCTCCTAAAAAGGGACACTTGGGATGTACTGACCCCTAATATTTCCTAAAGAGGGACACTTGGAAGGCATGGACCCCTAATATCTCCTAAAGAAGGACACTTAGGAGGTACAGACCCCTAATATCTCCTAAAGAGGGATATTTTGGAGGTACGACCCCTAATGTCTCCTAAAGAGGGACACTTGGGAGGTATGGACCCTAATATCTTCTAAAGAGGGACACTTGGGAGGTACAGACCCCTAATATCTCCTAAAAAGGGACACTTGGGAGGTACGAACCCCTAAAATCTCCTAAAGAGGGACACTTGGGAGGTATGAACCCCTAATAACTCCTAAAGAGGGACACTTAGGAGGTACAGTTCCGTAATATTACCTATTGAGGGACACTTGGGAGGTGTGGTATGAACTAGCATAGATGACAAGTCTTCTGAGCGCCAGTGCATTGCAATACATTGGCTACGTCTCTGGCACTCACAGAGTTAAGGAATGTGGGGTTTATCAGTCGTGTTCCTTTATCCACTGTCACACTGTTTCAGAGTCATGTCTGCAGTAAAACCTTGTACGTGTTTCAGTAGCCCTTTTCAATCGTATTTTATGATAGGCTTATACACTAGTTAGTATATAAATTACACTTTAATGTGCAGACACATAGTCCACGCACTGAGATACACAGCAGGCTCCAGCATCAATTTACCGTGAAATCACACTGGATGCAGAGACCGCAGATTCTGGGCTAGCGGACGACAGGCAAAATAAAAAAAATATTAACCCAACCTCAATAAGAGGGACGAAGTTTCTATTTTTATTGCCCTCTCTCTGAAGGATTGGGAGATATTCTGAATTTCTGAACATCTGTATCTCGCTGCCTCTTGTAATCAGTTCAGCTTTAAAGGGATAGTAATACTTAAAATGTAAAAAAAATATATGTTGTAGGGTTTATCCCCTGAGTAAAACAAGAGTACTCCCACTGCTGAAAGGTGTTTCATTCAAAAGTTATTCATTTTCAAAGTTGAATTTTTTATGTGCAATATCACAGTGGCCTGAAATTGTACAGTGGCGCTGTTGCTACACCATCCTATGGAGATTTATGGTCCCCGGACCAGAGTTGTCCATAGGATGGTGTAGCAACAGCGCCACTGTACATTTTCAGGCCACTGTGATATTGCACCTAAAAAATTCAAGTTTGAAAATTAATAACTTCAGTCGGTGGATCTTCAGTCCTTCATAACTTCTGATCTACAAAGAAGTAAGCGCTTAGACATAGCGCAATATATTCCTTTTACTATACAGAAGACTAGGGCAACTGATTTTACAAAGACATTACTATCACTTTAAGAAACCTGCTTCTGCAACCGCCATATATTAGAGTTTAGGGCATATAATCTTCCGCCCCAGCAATTCAGCCGGTTCCTGGTGCTCAGATTCCAATGTATCTTCAAACAAGAAACCACAATAGAAAGAAAAGAAAGAGTTGGCACTCACCGGGTTACAATTCACCTTTTATTAGGTTTTACTGGTAAGGCACGAAATAGCTGTCGGCTTGCTACTGGGAACGCCACCTACCCCTTGTGAACACTGCACTGCGTAAGCATGAAACCTAGACTTGTGCACGGCAAAAATTTTCGGTAAAATTCGATTTCGGATTCATTTTTTTTTGTCGTTCGGCGGATCCGACCAGGCCTGTTTGACTCGGACGAAATTCGGCAACATTACAAATTATTCGGCCGAATTTAACATACTTTAAAAAATGACTCTCCCTTGTGGTGGCCTGCCTGCACAACTGTGAGACTGGCTGTGTCACTGAAAACTATTAGAACAAATTCCTGATATGTTTTATATTTTGCACAGGAACAAAGATGACTCTCCCTTGCAGTGACAATAAGGTGGTAATGCTGCCTGCCTATGACACCTGCCTGCCTACACAACAACTGGACACTCTATCTCCTTCTGCTCTCTCTGAGCTCCAACAATGGACTAACAGGAAATTCAGGCTGCCTGGGTGTCTGACGTGTCATTAGTCCAACCCCCAATCATGAAACCAAGAATCTGATTGGACTAGAGAGGGAGGTAAAGTATCGCTCGCCAACAGTGGTGTAACTATAGGGGTCACAGGGGTTGCAACTGCGACCCGGCCCGTTACTCCACGGGCCCAGCCGCCCCCTGCGACCCCTCCGTCTGGCGCCCGCAATCAGGGGAGGGCTGGCAATTTGTGGCCCAGGAGACAAATACATTCAAATGGCCTATTTCTATTATCATTCTAGCCCACTTTTCCAGCCCACCCCCTTTTTAAAATTGGCATTAATGTTGTGACGTAAGTCACGTGATACCACAGAGCTTACAGTTGAAATGGGGCTACACTAGTGCGCCACTACAAAGCTTACAATTTAAGTAAAGCTTAAATAGTGATACTATAGAACTTACAAGGGAAATGGTTTATACTACTAGTTTATCTCCATTTGGATTGTACCTCTGGGGTATAATTTATGTAGCTCAATTTCAGCTGTAAGCTCTGTGGTATCACTAGTATAGCTCCATTTACAGGAGAAATTGGGAGATTTAGTGAGGTGCAGTGGCCTACCAGCCCAGATATATGACCAGCCCAGGGGGCAATTGCCCCCCTGCCCCCCAGGCCACCCCTCCCCTGCCCGCAATCTCCCTCCAGCGCTCTAGTAATGCAGAGTGATGACATCATCTCCCAGCGCTCTGCATTGCTAAAAGGACTGCGCGGGAGCTCTAGGGAGGTAGAAGATGGGGGCATTGTGGAGATCGAGGGGCATTGTAGAGGGGGGCAGTGTGGTCGAGGGGGGCCAATATGGTGGTGGTGGGGGGCCCGTGGCACTTCTTGCTCCAGTGCCCGCGGCTTCTAGTTACGTCTCTGTTCGCCAAATGTCTGAAATTTTCGACGACTTGACTTTTTCAACAAATGACTTTTTCCTTTCAGATGACCCGAATGACGCCGAATTACCCTTATTCGTCCAAATTCTGAAATGGGCTGAACCGATTCGTACAAATCTATTGAAACCTAATAAAAGGTGAATTTTAACCCGGTGAATACAAACTATTTTTCTTTTCTTTCTGTTGTGACACATCCCTTGAAACATCAGTCTGTAGACTTGTACAGGAATCAATGAAACCCTGCAGTGTGCGTGCTTTATAAGCGTCCCTGATTTAAAGAGATATGCGGTCACCGTATGTGCGGCTGGTGCACTGAGAAAATTTGAGCAAATCTGGGGTAAACCAACTGCATACAGAGAACAGATAAACATACAAAAATGTTTATTGATTTAAATGGGACTTTGAACCCCTTCAAAACAAAAGAGGTCTGCAGAGACAGGTTCTCATCCACCTCCACAAAATGTTAAGTTTTCATCACCATCTTTACCCAATGCTGAGTTGTTACGCCTGGCTTCACACATTGAGCAGACTGCACTGTGTGCTCAAGAGCCCAAGTGAGTTGGGCATACGCATGTTTCTAAATTGAGCTTCATGAAAGAGTTTCCCTGGACTCTGGGTAAGGTGACCATGTATACTTTTAACCCTTCGAGTGCCAGAAAGGTATCCAATACATTGCGCCGGCACTCCAAGGGTTAAATCTGAGACGCTAACAGAAAACACGCACTGCAGGATTCCATTGATCCCTGCACAGTCCTGCAGCGACTTTATATAGAAATGTTGCTAAATGCGACATTTTAGCAACAACATTTTTAACAGTATATTAACAAGATAGAAATGTGTAAATATGACGTTAAATTCAATTATTCATTATACTTTTTTATACTGTCCTGTACACTACTAAATGTCCATAACATTGTATTCTTCCTGTTATTTTTTTTTTCTTAAAGTGTCCACACTGTTCTTAATGTTTTCAAGCTGGTGAATCGTGAAACGCGTTAGACCTACTTGGTGGTCTTGCTCCAGTGTATGTGTCGTTTCTCCCACCTCTGTAAGATATTCGACATCCCGGTGTTTTTAATGTAGCAATAAAGCTTTGATTTTATCATGTTGACTTCTCTTCAGCTTCTGATTCAGAGTGGCGCCCATTCCTTCGTTATGTCCCCCTGCCGCCCCTTTTCTTTATGTCATGGTGACTTCCCTCACATCTGAAAGCCGATGGTTTGACCAGACAGACCGTAATTAGGGACAATCTCCTGTCTTTCAATATAAGTAAAACCCTGCTCCCCTTGACAAGGGAAGGCACGCTTTACCTTATGAATATAGAAGATTGCCAGTGACACGATCCGTCCACACAGACTTTTTAGTCTAAGGGAAGTCAGCGTGATGTAGGGAAAAGGGGCAGAAGGAGCAAAGTTTATAATAAAATATCACTAAGAATACAACGTTATGGACAAGTTACAGTATGGTATAAATAATATAATGAATAATAGAACTAAACGTCTTATGCACATATTACTATTCCTTTAAAGATATAGTAATACTTTGTTTTATCTTTATTTTATTTTGTAGACATTAAAAAAACATGAAGAACGATATAAGTATTATCTCTCAAACCTTTATGGTTTGAGAGATATTCACAAGCAAAGTTTCCCCTCACTGACCAAAACTGTCAAGTCTCCCATCTAGCTGTCAGATTTGGAATCTGGTCCGCAGATCAACTGCCGGCTCTTCAGTAGAGCCAAGACTGCAAGATATAAAAATAACTATTTCATTGGAAGGGTCTAAAAAGTGTGTTTGCAAACCAGGTACACTTTGTACACTATTCGAATGAAGTAGTTCTTCTTATCTCTCGTGATCTCGGCTCTGCTGTAGAGCCACGGCCGGTCTGCGGACTGGATTCCAAATCTGACAGCTAGATGGCAGGCTTGACTGTTTTGGTCAGTGAGGGGAAACTTTGCTTATGAATATCTCTCAAACCATAAAAGTTTGAGAGATAAGACTTATATCGTTCTTCATGTTTTTTTAATGCCTACAATATAAAATAAACATAAAATGAAGTATTACTATCCCTTTGACTCCAGGTATTTTCTGTTCTTTACGGGATAGTAATGTTTCACAATAAAAGCAGCCCCAATTAATCTTCAAAGTATTTGTGCTATAGAGAGTGTTATTTCTATACTGTTCAAGAGTAATTGAATGATAAAGTATCCCCCTCCCGCCCCTTTTACTGATGTTTTATTGTAGGAATAGTGACCTTTGGATTTTTTTTTTTTTTTCTGTAATTTAATTTGGGTCCATTTTTTTTGTTTCCTGTTTTTTTTTTTTTTTTTTTATACATTCATTTATTTAACAATCAGTTTGATTGGATAGTTTGTGTTAACCCTTTGAGTGCCAGAGTGGTATGCAACGCATTGCTTTGCAATTCGTTGCGTCCCACTCTGGCACTCAAAGGGTTAAGTTAAGTAGGATTAGGGTTGACATGGGTTAGGGTAAGGTTTAGGGTTAGAGTTAGATAAAGAAACCCCCCCATATCTATAGTATTTACATCGTAATAATGACCGGTTGGGGTTAAGGTTTTTTTTTTGTTTTTTTTTATTTGGTTACTTATAAAGCTTGGGTGGGTATTTACTTAGTGGGGGATTAGGTAGAGTTAGGCTTTAGATTGTTTTATAAAAAATGTATTTAATCATTAACCCTTTGAGTGCCAGAGTGGTACGCAACGTATTGCAAAGCAATGTGTTGCGTACCACTCTGGCACTCAAAGGATTAAAAAAATAATTGACACAGGTGTATAAATTAAACTGATAATAATGTTTCACAAAAACAGCATCTCCAATTAATCTTCATAGTATTTGGGCCATAGAGAGTGTTATTTCACTACTGTCAGAGTTGTAGTACAAGAGTAATTGTATGACAGCAGCTGCTGTTTTTGTCACACATTACTATCCCTTTAACCCTTTGAGCACCTGAGGGGTACGGAACGCATTGCTTTGCAAAGCATTCTGTACCCCCTCTGACACTCAAAGGGTTAAGAACTGCAGGCATTAATTCATTTGTTAATTCACTGAATAATGCCATATGGTTGATGCCGCACCATCTTTTTTTAAAAAAAATAATATTTAAAGGGATAGTAATGTTTCCAAAAAAAGCAGCTCCAATTAATTTTCATGGTATTTGGGCCATAGAGAGTGTTATTTCAATACTGTCAGAGTTGTAGTTCAAGAATAATTGAATGATAAAGTATCCCCTCCCGCCCCTTTTACTGATGTAACACTGCTCACCTCAGAGCAGCAGGACTGTCCGGATGGATCACAGAGAGGGACAATCTTCAGTGATCAAAAGGAAAAACCCATCAAGGGGACAGTGTTTCCTTATGATAACAGTAAAAAGATTGTCCCTTGATGTGACCTGTCCGATCAAGAGACCAGATTCCACATCTGAGGGGAAGCGGCTTACACTAGGTAAAAGGGGCGGGAGGGGATACTTTATCATTCAATTACTCTTGAACTACAACTCTGACAGTATTGAAATAACACTCTCTATGGCCCAAATACTATGAAGATTAATTGGAGCTGCTGTTTTTGTGAAACATTACTATCCCTTTAATTTTGCTACCAGTTGCAATGATTTAATGATAATTCTTTCAAAATAACTAAGAATAGTTCTTCGTAATGCATTGGGTAACCCTCTGGCAGAATGCGGAATGTTCGTTTGAACCGTACCCTGCGGTTGGTTTGCAGTCTTTAACATGATGAATACGCCCTTTATACTGCTGTGCTGTGGAACGGGTTACTGCGCTCTGCACTGTGTAATAAGTGTCTTGTGTGGAAAACAGAACAGGAGCCAACACTATGGGATAACTTGGGCTTTGGGGTCTATTAATCAAAGTCACGAAAGAATGTGAAAAAATGCTCCTGTTCATCTCTGTCTTTCTTGTATTTTTTATTTTTCCTGGAAATTTGTTAGATTTATCAAAGCGTGTGACAAATAATTAAGAGCAAATTCACCAGGAGGTTTTAAAGGGATAGTAATGGGTTAAAGGGATAGTAATACTTAATTATTACTAATACATATATTAAAGACATATTAAAAATAAATGTATTGCCCCCAGTGTCATCTCTCCAACCTTTATGGTTTGAGAGATAATCGCTCCTAAAGTTCCCCCTCCCACCCCCTTCCCCGAAGTCAGCGTTGTAGCTGACTGAAGGGAAATCCGTTCTTAGATCATCAGGCGGCTCTGCAGTAGAGCCGCGACCGCGTTAATAAAAAAAAAAAATCTTTCACTAAAACGGTCTACTACGTGTGCTTACAAACCAAGCACAAACCAAGCACATGTAGAAGACCATTTCAGTGAAAGATTTATTTTTTTTATTAACGCAATCTAGGCTCTGCTGCAGAGCCGCCTGATGGTTGTACGCTAGAACGCTGACTATGGGGAAGGGGGCGGGAGAGGGCAACTTTAGGAGCTTGAATATTATAGGCTAAGGGTATATTCTGTGCCAAGGAACAATGCATGGGTCTGCGAGTGGGGTAACACTTAATATATATATATATATATATATATATATATATATATATATACACACACACATATATATATATATATAGTTTATTCTGCTCGTTCAAATAAGGGCACGTCTACTGCTGAGAATTGTTTTATTCAAATGTTATTGCAGCTTAAACTTATACGGGTGCACTACCTATCCTGGTTTGGAGTTTTATGGTGGGAGAAAATGGTAACGGAAATCTGCAACAGCTGGAGAGCCACAGGTTGCCCAACTCTGATCCAGGCCATAATTCCTATCACATGTATCCACTCCATCACTTCACCACCCTTACGCCTCCTCATTTTAACTGAGGTTATTTTGGTTTGCAATTTATAAAAATATGACTGTCTAAAATGTGTGTTTTTTAAATTAAAAATAACTAATGTTGTGGAAACATTTGATATGTTACATTACTGTGGTAATTTCTATTACATGGACCAAAGGAATTTACACTGTAATAAATTTCCGTGGTAGATTGTCACCATTATAGAGAAACACACTGTTGTAATGTTTTGTAGGAACCGCTGTTAGGAACAGGATTAAAATGTCTCTTAAAGGCATAGTAATACTTAAAATGTAAAAAAAATATGTTGTAGGGTTTATCCCCCTGAGTAAAACAAGAGTACTCCCACTGCTGAAAGGTGTTTCATTCAAAAGTTATTAATTTTCAAAATTGAAATTTTTTAGGTGCAATATCACAGTGGCCTGAAATTGTACAGTGGCGCTGTTGCTACACCATCCTATGGAGATTTATGGTCCCGGGACCAGAGCTGTCCATAAGATCGTGTAGCAACAGCGCCACTGTACAATTTCAGGCCACTGTGATATTGCACCTAAAAAATTCAACTTTGAAAATTAATAACTTTTGACTGAAACACCTTTCAGCAGTGGGAGTACTCTTGTTTTACTCAGGGGGATCAACCCTACAACATAGTTTTTTTTACATTTTAAGTATTACTATCCCTTTAAAGGGATAGTAATACTTAAACGTATTACTAATCCCTATATTAAAGTCCTGTTAAAAATAAATGTATTGCCCCCAGTGTCATCTCTCAGACCTTTATGGTTTGAGAGATGATCGCTCCTAAAGTTGCCCTCTCCCTCCCCCTTCCCCGTAGTCATCATTCTAGCTGACTGCAGGGAAGCAAGTTGTACGACCATCAGGCGGCTCACCAGCACAGCCGCGATCATGTTAATAAAAAAGAAAACTTTCAATGAAATGGTCTTCTACGTGTACTTGGTTTGCGTAGAAGACCGTTTTAATGAAAGTTTTTTTTTTATTAACGTGATCGCGGCTCTGCTGCAGAGCAGCCTGATGATCTAAGACCGGATTTCCCTTCAGTCAGCTACAAAGCTGACTACGTGGAAAGGGGAGAGAGGGGGAACTTTAGGAGCAATTATCTCTCAAACCATAAAGGTTTGAGAGATGACACCGGGGGCAATATATGTATTTTAATATAGGAATTAGTAATACTTAAGAATTACTATCCCTTTAAAGGAGTAATGTTCTTGAAGGAATTCAACAAAGCGCAGGATGGAAGTACATTTCAAAGGAGTCAAAATGTTAGGAAAAGAGGCCATAGTCTAAAACTAGAGGGACACAGGTTTAGACTTAATGTAATAAAGTCTTAGTTCACTGACAGGGTAGCAGATAAGTGGAATAGCCTACCAGAAGAAGTGGTAGAGGTTAATACAGTGAGGGGATGTAAGCATGCATGGGATAGGCATAAGTCTTTCCTGAACATAAGACAAGACCGAGGACCAATGGGTGACTAGATGGGCCAAATGGTTCTTATCTGCCATCAAATTCTATGTTTGTATTTTTACATAAACGAGCAGAGCAGATGGTTTGTTATACTGAATAGTCCTGATTAGTGATGATCGAGCACCCCGATGCTCGGGTGTTCGGGTGCTCTGGCCGAGCGCCCCCGGAGGCTCGAGTGCTCGGCCGAGCACCCGAGCCCCATTGAAGTCAATGGGAGGACTCGAGCATTACACCAGGCACCCCCTGCTCTGATGAGGGGAGGGTGCCTGGTCCATAGGAAAAGGGCAGAAAATGATGGAAACACCACAGAAATGGTTCAGGGACAGCGTAGGGAGGATGTCTGGATGCATCTTGGACTCCAACGTCGCTGCTGGGAATGATGTTTCGCCCGTAGTACGCCATTTTTACAGACTGACCGTAAAACACACAAAAAGGAAGATAAAAACTAATCTGCGGCTAGGCACACTAAACAATATGTGACGCTAATCTGCGGCTAGGCACACTAAACAATATGTGACGTTAATCTGCGGCTAGGCACACTAAACAATATGTGACGCTAATCTGCGGCTAGGCACACGAAACAATATGTGACGCTAATCTGCGGCTAGGCACAGTGAACGGAATATGTGACGTTAATTTGTGAATTTGCACACTAAACAGAATGTGACAATAATCTATGGCTAGGCACACGTTTAAAATGGCCCTTTTTGTCGCTGCGTTGTAAAATCATTGGCCCTGTGCACCTAACAGAATATGTCAGCTTGTCACTGCACTGTGAAATATTTGTCCCTGTGCACCTAGTACAATGTCACCTTAGAACATGTCCCCCCCAAAAAAAAAAATTAAATTCTGCCACCCCAAACAAAATATAAATGCTGCCCCCACACACAACAGTCCTAAAAAGGACTTTTGGGTCTTGAAAGAGTTTCAACACTTTTATTCTCCCTACACTGACTTTCCCTGCCTGAGCGCATCTCTTCCTGGCTAATAATGAGCCGAACTCGCGCGTCGGGTGCTATACAGCACCCGACCACGGGTTCTGGCCAGCCAATCAGTGTAATGCCAGCAGCCAACATGGCTGCTGGCATTACACTGATGTCAGAGCCTCCCTGCACGTTTATTGGCTGCGCAGCAGCCGCGAAACGTGCGGGGAGGAGACCCGAACATGGCGGGCGAGCACATGCGGTACTCGTACGAGTACCGCCATGTGCCGAGCAGAGCGATGCTCGAGCCGAACCGAGCTTCGGCCGAGCATGCTCGCTCATCACTAGTCCTGATGTTTCGGGCTCTCAAAGTTCATGACTTGCTAGTCATGCAGTAATCGTATGATGAATTTTCCCACTCCCGCCTCTTTTCCCATTCTGAAGTCGCCTTCCCTCAGATCTGAAGTCCGGTCACAGCAACGGATAGTCTTCTCTCTGTCAGTATAAGGAAAGAACGCCCTCCGTGATGATGGATGCCAGGGTTTTCCTAATACTGTCTGAAGATTGTCCCTCGTAGTGATCCGCTCTCAGATCTGAGGGGAGGTGGCTTCCGAACGGGATGCTAATATTATCCTACCTCTGTATTAATCCTTGGTTAGGCCTCATCTATAATATGGGGTACAATTTTGGGCGCCAGTACTTAAAAAAGACATTGCTGAACTGGAAAAAGTGCAGAGACATGCAACAAAACTGATAAACGGATTGGAGGTTACAAAGAGAGTTACAAAGACAGACTAGCCAAACTGGGTTTGTTTATATTAAAGAAGAGACGTCTAAGGGGTCCATACCTCCCAAGTATCCCTCTTTAGGAGATATTAGGGGTACATACCTCCCAAGTGTCCCTCTTTATGAGATATTAGGGGTCCGTACCTACCAAGTGTCCCTCTTTATGAGATATTAAGGTCTGTACCTTCCAAGTGTCCCTCTTTAGGAGATATTAGGGGTCCATACCTCCCAAGTGTCCCTCTTTATGAGATATTAAGGTCTGTACCTCCCAAGTGTCCCTCTTTAGGAGATATTAGGGGTCCATACCTCCCAAGTGTCCCTCTTTAGGAGATATTAGGGGTCCATACCTCCGAAGTGTCCCTCTATAGGAGATATTAGGGGTCCTTACCTCCCAAGTGTCCCTTTTTAGGAGATATTTAGGTCAGTACCTCCCAAGTGTCCCTCTTTAGGAGATATTAGGGGTCCTTACCTCCCAAGTGTTCCTCGTTAGGAGATATTATGGGTCCGTACCTCCCAAGTGTCCCTCTATAGGAGATATTAGAGGGCCATACCTCCTAAGTGTCCCTCTTTAGGAGATATAAGGGGTCCATACCTCCCAAGTGTCCCTCTTTAGGACATATTAGGGGTTCATGCCTCCCAAGTGTCCTTCTTTAGGAGATGTTAGGGGTCCATACCTCCCAGGTGTCCCTCTTTAGGAGATATTAGGGGTCCATACCTCCCAAGTGTCCTTCTTTAAGAGATATTAAGGGCTCACACCTCCCAAGTGTCCCTCTTTTGGAGATGTTAGGGGTCCGTACTTCCCAAGTGTCCCTCTATAGTAGATATTAGGGGTCCATACCTCCCAAGTGTCACTCTATAGGAGATATTAGTGATCTGTACCTCCCAAGTGTCCCTCTTTTGGAGGTATTAGGGGCCCATACCTCCCAAGTGTCCCTCTTTAGGAGATATTAGGACTCCATACCTCCCAAGTGTCCCTCTATAGGAGATATTAGGGGTCCATACCTCCCAAGTGTCCCTCTATAGGAGATATTAAGAGTCCATACTTCCCAGGTGTACATCTACAGGAGATATTAGGGGTCCGTACCTCTTAAGTGTCCCTTTTTAGGAGATAATAGGGGTCCATACCTCCCAAGTGTCCTCTTTAGGAGATATTAGGGGTCCGTACCTCCCAAGTATCCCTCTTTAGGAGATATTAGGGGTACATACCTCCCAAGTGTCTTCTTTAGGAGATATTAGGGTCCGTACCTCCCAAGTGTCCCTCTTTAGGAGATATTAGGTATCAATACCTCCCAAGTGTCCCTCTTTAGGATATATTATTGGTCCATATCTCCCAAGTGTCCCTCTTTAGGAGTGACAGCCACTCTTTGAGACCCAAATCCCTTTGTCCCTCTCTTGCATCTTGCTGTGCATCTTTTTAGGAGATAAGACTGTTTAATGTTTTTATGTGCTCCACAACAATAAAACTCACATTAAGGTTTACACTTCAGTATTTGTGTTTAGAAATAAGCCGTGTATATTAAAGGGATAGTAATGTTTCAAAATATAAGCAACTCCAATTAATCTTCATAGTTTTTGGGCCATGGAGAGTGTTATTTCACTACTGTCAGAGTTGTAGTTCAAGAGTAATTGAATGATAAACTATCCCCCTCTCGAGCTATCAACAGGTCATGAAGTAGCCTGAAATTTCCCAGCAATGCCCTGCCCACCAGTGGTGCCCATGCCCTCAGCAACACTGTGTGAACCATACGTGTCCCTCTTTGGCTACCGGAGATGTTGGGAGGCATGTATTATATATGAATGGACTGTACTCACCTGAAACACCAGGGTTAAAGTCAGCTGTAATCATTACTCCACAATCCCATTACACATGTCAGTGTTGCTTAACCTCCACTCTCTTCCAGAAGACTGCGACTCCCGTTAGGAAACAGCGTGCCAGATATTCTTGCCTAGTATGTGTCTGTCTCAATAACAAACTGCCGTCTCCAAACTGCACACTCCTAAAGCCCTATGCACAAAGAAAAATGGAGAAATTCAGGTTCAAAGTATTGCTTTAAATTAATGTGCACAATTACCCCATATAAAAGAAAGAATTAAAAAAAAAATTACGTTAGGCTTTGGTAGCACCAGGGAAGTAACTAGAGGCTGTCTGTAACGTAAGCTGGAAGGCACCGTGTTGCCCTCAGCCATCGTTCCAGGTTTCTTCTTCTTGAAGGCGGATTACACAGCTTGGTTCATACCGGTTGAGCAATCACAGGCCCGATCGAGAATCCGCAAGGTCGTACACTCCATGTCGAAGTCGGATGAAAGTGGTAGTATTGTCGACTCCATGTCGGAGTCAAAGGAATTCTAGGCGGACAGGAAAAGCTCGAAAGGACTCGAAGGCAGAGTTGGGTCGCAGACTGGTACCACGGGCCGTAGAGAGTGAGGCCTTTACTCCCGGTCGAAGGATACTTGGAGGATGTCGCAGGAAACATCCAGAAGTCCCGGCTCAGAATCGGATCTGCTGGCAGCGGACGGTCGACGATACAGGATACTCAGCTCAGATGGGCATCAGAGGGGATACTTTAAAGGGATAGTAATGTTTCATAATAAAAGCAGCTCTAATTAATCATCATAGTATTTGGACTTTGGAGAGTGTTATTTCAGTTCTGTCAGAGTTGTAGTTCAATAGTAATTCAATGACAAAGTATCCCCCTCCTGCCCCTTTTACCGATGTAACACTGCTCAGCCAGATCAGAAGGGAGGTGCCCAGGTAGACTGCAGAGAGGGACAATCTTCAATTAAGATAAGGGAAAAACCTGAAAAACTTGTCAAGGGGGACAGGGCCTTCATTGTTCTCATAGTAAGAAGATTGTCCCCTGCTGTTATCTGTCTGGTCTATGGACTGGATTCCACATCTGAGAAGAGATGGCTTACACTAGGTAAAAGGGGCGGGAGGGGGAAACTTTGCTTGTGTATATCTCTCAAACCATAAAGGTTTGAGAGATAAGACTTATATCGTTCTTCGTGTTTTTTTAATGCCTACAAAATAAAATAAAGATAAAACGAAGTATTACTATCCCTTTAAACCACAAGACCATAAAGACACCAGGACTCTTCTTTTTGTGTACAAGTCACTCTTTATTATGTGAAATCACAGCATATTTAAACACTTCAACCACACTGACAGTAACATGATGCAGACATGACACAATGGGTGAGTTTCAGAGATAATACAATCATAACACATCAGACAAAGAACCAACAACAAATGGTTCAGGCAGCACAATAAGACGGACGTGATTGCATTGTTACATAAAAGGGCTTGACTAGGGTAGACAATAGACAGCAAGGACTGAGGGGCGTGAATACACATTCAATGAACAAAGGCCAGGGGATGAACAGTTAAGCAAAAGGGCTTGAGGGACTGCAATACACATTTGAAGTAACCTTGCCCAAACTTACATAATTAACCCCTAACTGCCCATTCCCTTGAAAGCCTGCCAGCAGGCTATGGTTTTCAGTCTTTTTGGCATAGAAATGTTCACAGTTCCTTGTGTCCTTGACTGATAAGCCATACGCCCAGACAAGGGCTCCAGTAACGGAGTAGGATCCGTTACACTGCCGGGCCCCGGGTCCCCCCACCATGTTGACCCCACTGTCCACCTCCACTAATGTGCCTACACTGTCCACCTCCTACCAGGCTCAGGTGGAGGGGGCCTTATCATCCCTGGTGGTCTGGCGGCGTGACAGGAGAGGTCTGTGCTGCCTTCTGCACAGACCTCTATATGCAGATCCTGCCAGGTCCTCCAGTAATGCAGAGCGCTGGGTGATGATGTCATCTCCCAGCGCACTGCATTACCAGATGGCCAGGGACGGCAAGGAAGTTGCTCACAGCTTTCCAGTGGGGAGGGCAGTGTCATCTTCCCACCGGCAAAGCTTTTTTAATGCTGGCAGTGGCGATGGCAGCAGGGGGAAGGAGGAGAAGTGGTTGGGGAGTGGGTGGAACTGACAGGAAAGGAGCAGCTATGGCCAGAGTTTCTTAAGAAACTGCCCACACCCCAGAGAATCAGACTCTGCCCCGGAGATCTGGCAATGCCGAGTCAAAACCGGAGTCTCCGGGGCAAATCTGGAGAGTTCCCAGCTATGATGCCCACCTCTCCTAGCACTGAAAGGTTTACGTTTCAGTTAGTGGATGCAGGTAATGCAGGGATAAGACAGGAAGCGCCTGCACACCTTAACTTAAATATCATCATCTATACATCTAAATAACTCAAAATTGGTTTTCTAAATAAAAAGGGTTAATACAACATATGGGACTAGAAGCTCTTCCGAATTCACAAAAGGTGTTTTTTAGGTGACAGGGTCTCTTTAAAGTACTGGATCAAGTATTCACTGCTAACTGAGAACATATAAAGTGCAAGCTTTCAGGACACCAAGGTCTCTTCTTCAGCCCTCTGGCACTGGAAAGGTTAACCCACATCTGTAGAAGAGGACTGAAAGCTTGCACTTTTTCTCAGTTAGCCATTAAAAGGTATGACCTTTACATCACTCTTGTGAGTTCTTGTTACATTGAATCCCATCTGCTCTACTAGTAACACAGTGCCACCAGAGCCGTATCGTCTACTATGAAAATCTAGGCCACTGTCTAGGGCCCATGGCAATATGAGGGGTCCTGACCAGTGGCGTCACTCCAGGGGTCCAGCCGCTCTAGTAATGCAGAGAGATGACATCATCTCCCAGCGCTCTGCATTACTAAGAGGACCGCGCGGGAGCTCCAGGGAGGTAGGAGATGGGGGCACTGTGGAGATTGAGGGGCATTGTAGAGGGGGGCAGTGTGGTCGAGGGGGGCCAATGTCGTGGTGGTGGGGCCGTGGCACTTCTTGCACCAGTGCCCGGAGGCATCTAGTTACGCCTCTGGTCCTGACTGCACATGATGGGTCAGCGACAGAGGTCCTGCTGTTGCTGTCGATAACATATTGTGTCAGACAGCCTTGTAGTTGGAAGAGACCGGCATCATCCAGTTGCTTCCACTTCTGTTAGAGTCACAATGCCAGTACCTGCTAGAAGCAATCTGTGACAAAATATCCGGATCAAGAAATGCTGGGCACCAAATTGGTACCTTTCCTAAAGCCCCATACAGCCTTAATCCATCTCTGGGCACCACCTTTTTGCAAGAGCCAGTGGAGTAACAACAAGCTGAGCTCTGTGCCTTCTTCATCACAGACCTCTAGCAGCTGAGCTCCCTCCTGAACTCTAGTAATGCACAGAGCGCTGGGAGATGACATCATCACCTAGAGCCCTGCATTACTAGACAGAGGACCACGCGGGAGCTCTGAGTTGATAATTGAGGTCTGTGCAGGAGGCACCAACCTCTTCTGCCATGCCGCTGGACCACCAGGGAGGTAGGATATCGACACTGTGGGCAATGTGGAAATGGAAAAAGGACATTGGGGACAATGTGGAGGTGGAGAGAGGACATTGAGGGGCAATGTGAAGAGATGACATTGGAGGGCAATATAGAGAGCTGACATTGGAGGGCAATGTGGAGAGAGGACGTTGGGGGGCAATGTGGTCAGGGGGCCCATGGCATTTTTTGCATCAGGGCCTGGTGAATTCTACTTACACCTCTGCCAGGGGCAAGCATACACAGACATAGTGTTCAATTCAGACAGCAGATAAGAACCATTCAGCTCATCTAGTCGCCCATTTTCCTACTGTAAAAACCTCAAACTTTATTTGGTCCTTGGTCTTGTCTTATGTTCATGATGGCCTTATGCCTATCCCATGTGTGCTGCTTACATTACTCTCACTGTATTAACATCTACCACTTCTGCTGGATGGCTGTTCCACTTATCTACTTCCCTCTCAGTGAAGTAAAACTTTATTACATTACGTCTAAACCTGTGTCCCTCTATTTTTAGACTATGGCCTCTTGTCCTAACATTTTTACTCCTGTGAAATGTACTTCCCTCCTGCACTTTGTTGAATCCCTTCATGTATGTGAATGTGTCTATCACATCCCCTCTCTCTCTTCTCTCCACCAAGCTATACATGTTCAGATCCTTTAGTCTATCCTGATATTTCTTTTCCTGTAAACCAGTCACCATTTTAGAAGCCCTTCTCTGAATTTTCTCTAAGTATCTATATCCTTCTGGAGATGGGGTCTCCAGTACTGTACACAATACTGTAGGTGAGGTTTAACTAGTGATCTGTAGAGTGACATGACCACTTCCCTCTTTCTGCTACTAATGCCCCTAGCCAAAATAACCCAGTGCCCTGCTTGCATTCCCCACTGCTTTGTTACATTGCCTGCCTAACTTTAAGTTAACAGAAATAATTACTCCCAAATCCCTTTCTTCCATTGTCTCTGACAGCACAGTACCCATAATACTATATTTTGCCTTTGGATTTTTATGTCTCAAGCGCATTATATAACATTTATAGAATGACTTCAAGTGACAGGGAAAGACAGAGCGGAAAAGAAATGTGTTTGCAGCACAAGGGAAATGCTGAATTATGATTTATGATCCACACTGAGACACTTAACCTTTTTAAAGCCAGAGAGTGTAATGCATTTCTTTCCAATCTGTTATAAACCTTCCTGTAGCTCAAAGCGTTAAAGCAGTGGTTCTCAAATCCTGTCTTCAGGACCCACTAACAGGCCAGGATGTGATGATTTCCTTGTTAGAACACAGGTGAGTTAATCAATGTGAATGAGCCTCTGATCACATGATTTCCCTGTTAGAGCGCAGGTGAGTTAATCAATGTGAATGAGCCTCTGATCACATGATTTCCTTGTTAGAACACAGGTGAGTTAATCAGTGTGAATGAGCGTCTGATCACATGATCTCCTTGTTAGAGCACAGGTGAGTTAATCAATGTGAATGAGCCTCTGATCACATGATTTCCTTGTTAGAACACAGGTGAGTTAATCAATGTGAATGAGCCTCTGATCACATGATTTCCTTGTTAGAGCACAGGTGAGTTAATCAATGTGAATGAGCCTCTGATCACATGATTTCCTTGTTAGAACACAGGTGAGTTAATCAGTGTGAATGAGCCTCTGATCACATGATTTCCTTGTTAGAGCACAGGTGAGTTAATCAATGTGAATGAGCCTCTGATCAAATGATTTCCTTGTTAGAACACAGGTGAGTTCATCAATGTGAATGAGCCTCTGATCACATGATTTCCTTGTTAGAACACAGGTGAGTTAATCAATGTGAATGAGCCTCTGATCACATGATTTCCTTGTTAGAACACAGGTGAGTTAATCAATGTGAATGAGCCTCTGATCACCACACCTGTGCTCTAGCAGAGAAATCCCTAAGTCCTGGCCTGTTAGTGGATCCCAAGGACCGGAGTTGAGAACCACTGCGTTAAAGGGACAGTAATGCCCCAGAAAAAATCTTTATAGTTTTGTAGTGCTTAAAAAAAATTAAACTATATGCAAAATATCCTATCTCTCAATCCGCTATGGTTTGAGAGATATTCGCATTCAAAGTTCCCTCCTCTTTGCCTGATGTCAGCTGTAAAGCTGACAGCAGGAGATCCGTGTCGGCTGACACGAGGAGGCTCTTCATCAGAGCCGAGATCTCGTTATTTAAAATGAATTACTTCACTGTAATGGTCTACAAAGTATGCTTGCAAACCAGGCACACTTTGTAGACCTTTCCAGTGAAGTAATTATTTTCCAGTAATGTGATTTTAGCTCTGCTGCAGAGCCACCATTTGGTCCCAGGACAGGATTCCCCTGCAGTCAACACAGCGCTGACCTCAGGGGAAAGGGGGGATGGGAGACTTTAGTGCCAAATATCTCTCAAACCATAGCGGTTTGAGAGATCCAATTTGTTGCATATTGTTTAATTTTTTGAAGAACTACAAAACTGTAAATAATATTTTTCTGGGACATTACTGTCCCTTTAATGAAGAGAGGGGAAGAGGCTCGCCAATGCTGCTCTTATCTTACTGGATGACATCTGCCATTTGTGATGATGTCAGCAGCAGCAGCCAATCAATATAGGAAACTGGTGTAAAGATCTGCAGGATGGTGCAGTGCCAATGATCCCCCCAAACCCATCATAATCACCCCTCTTTTATTCCCCTGGTTTAATCCATTACATATAGAGTTGCCACCCAGCCGGTATTTTACCGGCAGGCCGGTAAAAAATTGGCTTCTGTCCAGTGTTAAGTCTATGGAGGGTATGCCACGGCCGGTATTTTTTTGAAGAAAAGGTGGCAACCCTAATTATATATCATTTTGCCCTTTTTTGCCTCCTTGCTTCTAATGGGGACATCACCGCATGGTGCAAAAGGTTAAAAAAATTGGCACGAAACCAATGAAAAGGCTGTGAGTTCAGAAGCTGACTGCACCAATCCCCATTTTCAAATCCCCAAGTGCGTAACGGCTTTGAAATGCAATCTCCTAAATGTTTATTTTATGTTTAAAGATGTTTCCCTTATGGCTGAAATGAAATATGCCACACGAGTCAAAGAAATTCACCTCGTTCTGCTGGCACGGAAAATATGGACACTTGAAATGAGCAGAAATATCAATTTTTTTGCTATATAAAGAACACAGTGTACTCTTTGTAACTATAACTCCTGCACATCCTCCTCAGAGATGAAGCCAGGCTTTAGACAACAAGGACAATTTTAGGACACAGATAAAGATATACGGGGGGGTAGGGATTGGTATCATCAGGACACGTGGAATCATTCTGGGAGAAGCCAACTGCACTAAAAATAAAAACTGCTCTTAACTTAAAGGTGGTTATTAACCCCTTGAATGCTAGAGAGGTCTCCAGTGCAATGCTCGGCAATGCATTGGAGACCGCACTAGTATTCAAAGGGTTAAAATCCCCATTTAAATCAACTGATATTTTAGGGATCCGTATTTGTTCCAGGGCTAAACTATCATTGTTTACAGCATGCAAAAACAAAAATACATTGCTGTCTATGATCCTATTCCCACGGGTTACTGATCCAGTCCTTGTGCAGCACATATCACAAGCTGTTGCGGCATGCTGAGTTAAGGGCAAGTGCATCCAAGTTGCAGCATGCTTGACTTGAATGGCGGTCTATGGGACCATCATGGAGACAGTCCAAATGGAGGTTACGTTGCTCTTTATACCCACTAATGACCAGCAGAACATAGCTGGGAATTCTCTGGATTTTCCCCAGAGACTCCAGTTTTGGCTGTTAATTGCTGGTCTCCTTTCCACCCTGTTCCACCCTGTTCCTTCCACTTCTCACCCACTTCTCCTCCTTCCCATTCTGTTCCTCCCACTTCTCCTCCTTCCCACCCTGTTCCTTCTAATTCCCACCTACTTCTCCCCCTTCCCACCCTGCTCCTCCCAATTCCCTCCCACTTCTCCTCCTTCCCACCCAGTTCCTCCCACTTCCTGCCCACTTCTCCTCCTTCCCACCCTGTTCCGCCCACTTCCCTCCCACTTCTCCTCCTTCCCACCCTGTTCTGCCCACTTCTCCTCTTTCACACCCTGTTTCTCTCACACCCTTCCCTCTTCTCCTCCTTTCAACCCTGTTATGCCAACTTCTCCTTCTTCCCACTCTGTTCCTCCAGCTTCTCCTTTCCATCATGTTCCTCCTACTTCCTGCCCACTTCTCCACAGGAAAGCCATAAAATTCTCAGTTACTGGGGTATAAGGCGAAGGTTGAACTTGATGGACTTGTGTTTTTATTCAACCTAATTTACTATGTTACTATGTAACAATTCTCTCACTCACAATCGGTAAGTAGGCTTTCAGCAGTTTTTGTGTGACGCGTCGTCATTCCTTTCCACACTTATACACACACTTATACACACTTATACACACACTTATACACACACTTATACATACTTATACACACTTATACACACTTATACACACACTTATACACACTTATACACACACTTATACACACACTTATACACACTTATACACACACTTATACACACACACACTTATACACACTTATACACACACTTATACACACACTTATACATACTTATACACACTTATACACACTTATACACACACTTATACACACTTATACACACACTTATACACACATTTATACACACTTATACACACACTTATACACACACACACTTATACACACACTTATACACACTTATACACACACACTTATACACACTTATACACACTCATACACACACTTATACACACACACACTTATACACACACTTATACACACTTATACACACACACTTATACACACACTTATACACACACTTATACATACTTATACACACACTTATACATACTTATACACACTTATACACACTTATACACACACTTATACACACTTATACACACACACTTATACACACACTTATACACACACTTATACACACTTATACACACACACTTATACACACACTTATACACACACTTATACATACTTATACACACACTTATACATACTTATACACACTTATACACACTTATACACACACTTATACACACTTATACACACACACTTATACACACACACTTATACACACACTTATACACACTTATACACACACACTTATACACACACTTATACACACACTTATACACACTTATACACACTCATACACACACTTATACACACTTATACACACTTATACACACACTTATACACACTCATACACACACTTATACACACACTTATACACACTCATACACACACTTATACACACACTTATACACACTCATACACACACTTATACACACACTTATACACACTCATACACACACTTATACACACTCATACACACACTTATACACACACTTATACACACTTATACACACTCATACACACACTTATACACACACTTATACACACTCATACACACACTTATACACACTTATACACACTTATACACACTTTAAGCTTCCTAAACTTCTTCAAATGCCAAAGTAAGATCGCTTGCTTGCCCTGCCAAGAAGGGCAGCAGAGGCAGCGGGTGTTTTTTTCATTTTACATTTGGTGAGGAGGGGGGTGCCAAATATAGGATCCGCTCCGGGTACCAAAAGCTCAAAGTACGCCCCTGACTCTCCATAACGTTATAGTCTTTGTTTTGTTTTATTTTAAAGTGTCCGCCACCTGTCCATTTTCCATACGTCACGCTGACTTCCCTCAGAGCAGCAAGCCGGTCCAGATGGATCGCAATGAGGACAATCTTGTGTCAGTATAAGGAAAACCTTCCTCCTTCGTCACGGGGACGGGTTTTCTCTTATACTGAGAGACACAAGATTGTCCCTCGTTGTGATCCGTCCGGTCAAGCGACCGGCTTTCAGAGCTGAGGGAAGGCAGCGTGACATAAAGAAAAGGGGCGGGAGGGGGACACTTTAACCCCTTAAGGACCGGCGGTCATGGGGCATTTCCGTCCCATAATGACCGCATAGGGGCACTTGGACGCGCCGGTACACGTGACCTGTCACGTGTATCGGCACGTCATTATGGGGCCTGATAGAGATCGCTCCGATCTTGGAGCGGTCAATTTCAGGCCCTATTTTTACTTACAGCTCTCCCGGTAGAGCGCTGTAAGTAAAAAATATGTGACGTACTATGACCGTCATCGGTCCTTAGTATTTCAAGGACCGTGACGGTCCTGGTACGTCAAGGGTCCTTAAGGGGTTAAAATAAAACAAAGAGGACAACATTATGAACAGTTAGAAAGGTACGCTTCATTATAAAAAAGTATATTGAATAATCAACGTTGCCTTTAACATATTACTATCCCTTTAACCCCTTAACGACCGTTGACACGCCGGGACCATCATGCTGTTACGGACATAGTAGGGATAGTAATACCTCATTTAAAGTTTAGCTACGAATATTTATTTAAAATTTATTTTTTACCTGTAGCTCTATATATAGCTACTTAAAGATTTGTAGTTCAAAAGTTATTCAAGCTAAAAGGATCCCCTTCCCGCCTCTTCTGGTCACCTCCCACTTAGATTTGGAATCCGGTTGTGGGACCGGATGGATGCAGCGAGGGACAATCCTCACGCGGTAAGTATAAGGAAAACCCTGCACCCCACTGATGAAAGATGGCAGGATTTTCCCTTTGCTTACTGAAGATTGTCCCTCACCGGTCTCCATCCAGACCAGACAGAGAGGGCCAGTGACTCAGTGAAAGGGACAGGAGGGGGATGCTTTCATCTTGAATAGTGTTTGAACTACAAATCTGTAAGTAACTCTATATAGTGCAACATAAATAATACTCGAGCTAAACTTTAATTGAGGCCTGGGGATGGTCCTGAAAAGTCACAGAATTCTGGGATGGCAGCAAGACTACATGCCGCACTGCCATCCCAATATGTACTGGTAAAAAAAAAAAAAAAAAAATCCATTGGTCCTCCAGGACCACCCACCCCTGGACCACACGGTCCTTAAGGGCCATAAGTGTGCAATACATTCTATGGAAGATTAACATATACAACAGGGTGACCACACATCCCGGAATGCCTGGGACTGTCCCTTATTGGGGGTCTGTGTCCCGCGTCCCGGGTCACCCCCCACCGGGACAACAAAGAGTCCCGGAATGGAGCAACATGCAACAGTCCAGCCAGCCAATGAAATGTATTGGCTATATGGTCCTCATTGGCTGGCTGGACTGGTGTGTGCGAGACAGCTGGGATGGAGCAGGTATGCTGGCGCTGCAAGTGAGACCCGCGGCTGAGGCTCCCGCCAGCACTGACCATCTATCTGAGGCTGACACAGAGTAAGAGTTCCCACTGGGAAGCCTCAGAAAGATGGTCAGCACCGGCGGGAGCCTCAGCCGCTGGACTAGGGTGACCACATGTCCCGGAATGGCAGAATGGAAATGTGGTCACCCTAATATACAATGAGCAGAGTTTAATGCTCTGTGATGCTCTATCTACTGTGATGTCCTCATTCAATGATGTGACGTCCAGAACTGATTGAAGAGGTCATCTCTTGAATAAAAGTTTCATAGGGGTCATTAGAATTCTCTGGCTGCAGTAGGATAAGTGGGGGGCAGAGGTGTAGGGACCCCCACAAGTCTGGGGGGATAGCATTTTTGTATGTCACTTTGCCCCCCTCCCCCCAGCCCCTCTGTACCTTCTTTGTAGCGTGGCTGAGAGGAGCACGGTATAGGAGATTCTGATCCTCTACCTGGTCTGACAGGAAGCTGCTTGTTTCGCTCGGCGAGCAGCTTCCTGTCAGACAGGGGTAGAGGATACAGAAGCTCCTCTACCTGAGCGGTCCACTCTGCTCGGCCACACTACAAGGAGGTGACCAGCAGTAGGGAGCGCTGTGCAGTGCGCTCCCCTCCTGCCGGTCACCCAGAGCCTGCTCCCTCTGGGCTGGTGCGCCTTGTGCCTGGGGGGATTTTTACATTATCTGTCCCCCGTATGATTTCCCGGGGGATTGTGTAGGAACCTGGTGGGGGTTATTATGAGTTGTTAGATCTCCTTTAACCCCTTAAGGACCGAGCTGTCTGTGGGTGGCCCCAGAGAACAACTTCACATTTTTTTTTTGACCAATGCTTTCCGGGTTGGCAGCACGACGTGCAGCCGTGCTGCGATGCCAAAATTCCATGACGTGCCAGGACCGTCAACAGTTCTTAACGGACATCCACTGATGACGGTCCTTGCACTTCATCGGTCGTTAATGGATTAACCCTTTCAATGCCAGAGAGTATCCAACGCATTGCAACACAATGTGTTGGGTAACTCTCTGGCACTCGAAGGGTTAAGGTAGCCAGAGCTGGCAGGACATTGTGGCCCGGACACGTGCGGAGGCTTACATAAGCATTAGTTATTACGGATTCCAGTCCAAACCTCACTCATCCTCTCCAATGTCTGACTCGTGTCTTGGGGGAAAAAAACACAGACAGACATTCACAGCTACTGCACATGAGATGGAACAAACCAACGCCCTCCACATTCAAATTAAATTAACAGCGATACATTTAATAGCTTACAACTAGACCACAGTGATTAACAACCCACTGCTCCTCCCAAGATTGGAGAGCTAATTGTCTCCATGACGCATTACACCCTCCACTGGACAAACTTCTATCACAGGGGAGACTAGCACGGGAGCTGCTTCTAGACCTAACAGCAAATTATTCTTAAAGGGAAGTTGTATCCTTCAATCAAGTGACTCTTAATTTGTCTAACAGAACGGATTACTTAGGAACATGTCTTTTAGTCAGCAAACCAACATATCCGTTTATATTTACTGTGTGCAACAGAAGTACTTACCTAGGTATAATTCCTCCATTCAGTTAAGTATATAATATATATATCTACTGTGTGCACCAGACACACTTACTTAGGTAGGTGTTCTTCAAACAACACTCAGGTGTATGTATATAATTACTGTGTGTAACAGAAGCACTTACCTAGGTAGGAGTCCACCATACAGCAGTCAGGTGTATCTATATAATTACTGTGTGTAACAGAAGCACTTACCTAGGTAGGAGTCCGTCACACAGCAGTCAGGTGTATCTATATAATTACTGTGTGTAACAGAAGCACTTACCTAGGTAGGAGTCCACCATACAGCAGTCAGGTGTATCTATATAATTACTGTGTGTAACAGAAGCACTTACCTAGGTAGGAGTCCACCATACAGCAGTCAGGTGTATCTATATAATTACTGTGTGTAACAGAAGTACTTACCTAGGTAGGAGTCCACCATACAGCAGTCAGGTGTATCTATATAATTACTGTGTGTAACAGAAGCGCTTACCTAGGTAGAAGTCCATCATACAGCAGTCAGGTGTATCTATATAATTACTGTGTGTAACAGAAGCACTTACCTAGGTAGGAGTCCATCATACAGCAGTCAGGTGTATCTATATAATTACTGTGTAACAGAAGTACTTACCTAGGTAGGAGTCCACCATACAGCAGTCAGGTGTATCTATATAATTACTGTGTGTAACAGAAGCGCTTACCTAGGTAGAAGTCCATCATACAGCAGTCAGGTGTATCTATATAATTACTGTGTGTAACAGAAGCACTTACCTAGGTAGGAGTCCATCACACAGCAGTCAGGTGTATCTATATAATTACTGTGTGTAACAGAAGGACTTACCTAGGTAGGAGTCCATCACACAGCAGTCAGGTGTATCTATATAATTACTGTGTGTAACAGAAGCACTTACCTAGGTAGGAGTCCATCACACAGCAGTCAGGTGTATCTGTATAATTACTGTCTGTAACAGAAGCACTTACCTAGGTAGGAGTCCATCACACAGCAGTCAGGTGTATCTGTATAATTACTGTGTGTAACAGAAGCACTTACCTAGGTAGGAGTCCATCACACAGCAGTCAGGTGTATCTATATAATTACTGTGTGTAACAGAAGCACTTACCTAGGTAGGAGTCCATCACACAGCAGTCAGGTGTAGCTATATAATTACTGTGTATAACAGAAGCGCTTACCTAGGTAGGAGTCCATCATACAGCAGTCAGGTGTATCTATATAATTACTGTGTGTAACAGAAGCACTTACCTAGGTAGAAGTCCATCATACAGCAGTCAGGTGTGTCTATTTAATTACTGTGTGTAACAGAAGCACTTACCTAGGTAGGAGTCCATCATACAGCAGTCAGGTGTACCTATATAATTACTATGTGTAACAGAAGCACTTACCTAGGTAGAAGTCAATCATACAGCAGTCAGGTGTATGTATATAATTACTGTGTGTGACAGAAACACTTACCTAGGTAGGAGTCCATCACACAGCAGTCAGGTGTATCTTTATAATTACTGTGTGTGACAGAAACACTTACCTAGGTAGGAGTCCATCATACAGCAGTCCGGTGTATCTATATAATTACTGTGTGTAACAGAAGCACTTACTTAGGTAGGAGTCCATCATACAGCAGTCAGGTGTATCTGTATAATTACCGTGTGTAACAGAAGCACTTACCTAGGTAGGAGTCCATCATACAGCAGTCAGGTGTATCTATATAATTACTGTGTGTAACAGAAGCACTTACCTAGGTAGGAGTCCATCACACAGCAGTCAGGTGTATCTATATAATTACTGTGTGTAACAGAAGCACTTACCTAGGTAGGAGTCCATCATACAGCGGTCAGGCGTATCTATATAATTACTGTGTGTAACAGAAGCACTTACCTAGGTAGGGGTCCATCACACAGCAGTCAGGTGTATCTATATCATTACTGTGTGTAACAGAAGCACTTACCTAGGTAGGAGTCCATCATACAGCAGTCAGGTGTATCTATATAATTACTGTGTGTAATAGAAGCACTTACCTAGGTAAGAGTCCATCGCACAGCAGTCAGATGGATCTATATAATTAATTGAAAATTAATTTTGAGACATTAATTCACAGTGGCCATTGATTTTGGAGGTAGGCGTTTTTGTGTATATGTGTGTATGTATGGGTATGTGTGCGTGTGTGTGGGTATGTGTTTGTGTGTGTGTTTGTGTGGTGGAGGGGGGATGAGTGAGTCTCAACTGCTTGTGAAGTATATGATCACTCTAAATTTTCAGTCCACAGCATTGCAGACCCATGTAGATCAGACCCCTCAGCACTAATATTTATCATACTTATCAGCCTTGGACAGATGCTAGCTGCCACACAAACATTTAACTTGCCCAGTGAGAAAGTTGTAAATTGACAAAACCATCCGTTTGTAATGAAGAACACAGCTGGCGGCACCAAATTTTGCATTCCTTGCCCAGTTCTCCGTTATCCGTGGCCTTACGATTTCACACCAGCCTAGATATAGTATATCCCTTTTTTTTTGTAAGTGATTTACCAATCCTTTGCATCCTGAACGGTTCATTGGGGTTTCCAATGGCAACGGCACGCATTTACCCCTAGCGATTTCTGGTCCATGAGATAAGATCCTATGAAGTGGCATGCTTCTGCCAAGAGCCCTGCTCTCCAGGGCAAAGCATTGAATATGTAGGATTCCTATAGGAAATGGTTTAAGTCCTCAGATGCTACAGGTCTCCTGTGCATTGAATAGCAATGAACCGGAGAACTCTCTTGCAGCCAAGGCATTAACCCTATGAGTGCCAGAGGGGTACGCAACGCATTGCATAGCGTGTCCCACTGCCACTCAAAGGGTTAATACTTGGAATGACAGTGAATTATTCAGCTTAATATATATATTTATTGATTAAAACATATTGCAATTTCTAAACCGCTAATAGCTTCTGTGAATGTGAGAACTGAATATTTAAGGTCTACATAAAGAGCGTAATCTTTACCGATTTTGTAATAAAAATGTAAAATTGCACAACTTCATTTTTCCCGTGAAGACGATGGTCACAGACCATACATTCAGTGATCTGGGTAAGAATGATCGAGTCAGTAGGGTGACCACATTTCCGTTCTGCTATTCCGGGACATGTGGTCACCCTAAATTTGAGTGGCATCTGGTCCCCTGCGGCTGGCTGGCACTGAGTTCCCTCCTACCCGCCCGCATCATCACGCGCCCCTGCGGGCCGTGATGACATACATACATACAGAGAAGAGGGCAGAGGCACCGGAAGAGAAGCGCTTGCTGCCAGAGTCCAGCAGCAAGCGCTTCTCTTCCGGTGCCTCTGCCCTCTTCCTCCTCTCTGTATGTATGTCATCACGGCCCGCAGGGGCGCGTGATGATGCGGGCAGGTGGCTACCTTCATTTCGGGACTCTTTAATGTTCCGGTGGGGGATGACGCGGGACATAGAACCCAATTAAGGGACAGTCCCGGACGTTCCGGGACACGTGGTCACTAGTGTTGAGCGAGCATGCTCGGCCGATGCTCGGATCGGCTCGAGCATCGCTCTGCTCGGCACATGGCGGTACTCGTACGAGTACCGCATGTGCTCGCCCGCCATGTTCGGGTCTCCTCCCCGCACGTTTTGCGGCTGCTGCGCAGCCAATAAACGTGCAGGGAGGCTCTGACATCGGTGTAATGCCAGCAGCCATGTTGGCTGCTGGCATTACACTGATTGGCTGGCCAGAACCCGTGGTCAGGTGCTGTATAGCACCTGACCATCGAGTTCGGCTCAGTCTGAGCCAGGGAGAGCTGAGGATAGGAAGGGAAAGGCAGTGTAGGGAGGAAAAAACAAAAATTGTGACAAAAAAGAACCAAAAGTCCTTTTTAGGACTACTGTGTGTGGGGGCAGCAGGTTATATTGTGTGTGGGGGGAAAAAAACAAAAAAAAAAAAAAAAAAAATATTCTGTTTAGTGTGAAAAGTTGCAGATTAGAGCACATTCTGTTTAGTGTGCACAGTTGCAGATTAGAGCACATTCTGTTTAGTGTGCAAAGTTGCAGATTAGAGCACATTCTGTTTAGTGTGCAAAGTTGCAGATTAGAGCACATTCTGTTTAGTGTGCAAAGTTGCAGATTAGAGCACATTCTGTTTAGTGTGCAAAGTTGCAGATTAGAGCACATTCTGTTAAGTCTTCAAACTAAAATATCAAAGTCACGTATTCCATTCAGTGTGCGTCGCCGCAGTTTAGCAGCACATTCTGAGTACTGTGCAGAGTTGCAGAATAGGAAGAAATACTGTTAAGTCTTCAAACTAAAATATCAAAGTCACATATTCCATTCAGTGTGCTTCGCCGCAGTTTAGCAGCACATTCTGTGTACTGTGCAGAGTTGCAGAATAGGAAGAAATACTGTTAAGTCTTCAAACTAAAATATCAAAGTCACATATTCCATTCAGTGTGCTTCGCCGCAGTTTAGCAGCCTATTCTGTGTACTGTGCAGAGTTGCAGAATAGGAAGAAATACTGTTAAGTCTTCAAACTAAAATATCAAAGTCACATATTCCATTCAGTGTGCTTCGCCGCAGTTTAGCAGCCTATTCTGTGTACTGTGCAGAGTTGCAGAATAGGAAGAAATACTGTTAAGTCTTCAAACTAAAATATCAAAGTCACATATTCCATTCAGTGTGTTTCACCGCCGTTTAGCAGCCTATTCTGTGTACTGTGCAGAGTTGCAGAATAATAAGAAATACTGTTAAGTCTTCAAACTAAAATATCAAAGTCACATATTCCATTCAGTGTGCTTCGCCGCAGTTTAGCAGCACATTCTGTGTAGTGTGCAGAGTTGCAGAATAGTAAGAAATACTGTTAAGTTTTCAAACTCAAATATTAAACTCACATATTCCATTCAGTGTGTTTCACCGCCGTTTAACAGCCTATTCTGTGTACTCTGTACAGTTGCAGAATAATAAGAAATACTGTTAAGTTTTCAAACTCAAATATTAAAGTCACATATTCCATTCAGTGTGTTTCACCGCAGTTTAGCAGCCTTTTCTGTGTACTCTGCAGAGTTGCAGAATAATAAGAAATACTGTTAAGTTTTCAAACTCAAATATTAAAGTCACATATTCCATTCAGTGTGTTTCACCGCAGTTTAGCAGCCTATTCTGTGTACTCTGTACAGTTGCAGAATAATAAGAAATACTGTTAAGTTTTCAAACTCAAATATTAAACTCACATATTCCATTCAGTGTGTTTCACCGCCGTTTAACAGCCTATTCTGTGTACTCTGTACAGTTGCAGAATAATAAGAAATACTGTTAAGTTTTCAAACTCAAATATTAAAGTCACATATTCCATTCAGTGTGTTTCACCGCAGTTTAGCAGCCTATTCTGTGTACTCTGTACAGTTGCAGAATAATAAGAAATACTGTTAAGTTTTCAAACTCAAATATTAAAGTCACATATTCCATTCAGTGTGTTTCACCGCCGTTTAACAGCCTATTCTGTGTACTCTGTACAGTTGCAGAATAATAAGAAATACTGTTAAGTTTTCAAACTCAAATATTAAAGTCACATATTCCATTCAGTGTGTTTCACCGCCGTTTAACAGCCTATTCTGTGTACTCTGTACAGTTGCAGAATAATAAGAAATACTGTTAAGTTTTCAAACTCAAATATTAAAGTCACATATTCCATTCAGTGTGTTTCACCGCCGTTTAACAGCCTATTCTGTGTACTCTGTACAGTTGCAGAATAATAAGAAATACTGTTAAGTTTTCAAACTCAAATATTAAACTCACATATTCCATTCAGTGTGTTTCACCGCCGTTTAACAGCCTATTCTGTGTACTCTGTACAGTTGCAGAATAATAAGAAATACTGTTAAGTTTTCAAACTCAAATATTAAAGTCACATATTCCATTCAGTGTGTTTCACCGCCGTTTAACAGCCTATTCTGTGTACTCTGTACAGTTGCAGAATAATAAGAAATACTGTTAAGTTTTCAAACTCAAATATTAAAGTCACATATTCCATTCAGTGTGTTTCACCGCCGTTTAACAGCCTATTCTGTGTACTCTGTACAGTTGCAGAATAATAAGAAATACTGTTAAGTTTTCAAACTCAAATATTAAACTCACATATTCCATTCAGTGTGTTTCACCGCAGTTTAGCAGCCTATTCTGTGTACTCTGCAGAGTTGCAGAATAATAAGAAATACTGTTAAGTTTTCAAACTCAAATATTAAAGTCACATATTCTGTGTAAGATGAAGAAGGCGGGTAAAAAGGGACGGGGAAGTGGACGTGATCCTGAAAGTTCAGGGCGCGGGTCAGGACGCGGAGAAACTGTGCCTGGTGCCAGAGCACAAGAAAGAAAGACATCCACCATACCTAGCTTCATGTGTAATTTTACAGGGCGTCGCAGGACATCACTCTCGAGGTCCGACCACTGCGAACAGGTGGTCGGTTGGATGACAGCTGATACTGCTTCCAGTCGGTTAAGCACCACCCTGTCTTCCACCAAGTCCACTCTCAGTAGCCAAGAGTCTGGTCAACATAATCCTCACTCTGATCATCCTTCCTCCCACCATACACGGTCTGGTCAAAGAAGTGATCCCACACTGGGATATAGTGAGGAGCTCGTCTCATCACCAATCCTTCATTTGACCCTCTCTCCAAGCACGCTTGCAGAGGAACATGACATCTTGTGCCCTGATTCACAACCTCTAGAGGCTACCCAATCTCAAGAAGATGACAGATGTGAACGGCATTTAAGGTCAAAGGAAGTAGTGGATGATGATGATGATGATGATGAGACACAGTTGCCATTAAATCAACCACTATTTCCGTCTCAAGACCTTGTTGAGGAGAATGTTATACAGTTGTCAATGACTGAGTATGTGGTGGGATCAAGACTTGAGGAGGATGATCAGAGTGAGGAAGTGGAGGAGGACTTGGTGGACGATGAGGTGACTGACCCCACCTGGGAAGGTGTAGAGCCGAGCGATGACAGCAGTCCTGAGGGTGAGCCATCTGCAGCACCGCAACAGGCTGGAAGAGGCAGTGGTGTGGCTACAGAAAGAAGGCGGACCGCACCAAACCGGCCCGCAAATGTTCCACGGAGCACCCCCTTGCGTAAATCTACCTTGCCAAGGGGTAGGTGTTCCGCGGTATGGCGTTTTTTTAAGGAAAGTGCGGACGACAAAAGAATTGTAGTTTGCAACCTGTGCCACACCAGAATGAGCCGAGGCATGAACACTAGAAACCTCACCACCACCAGCATGATCCGACACATGGCATCCAAGCACCGTAGTAAGTGGGAGGAACGCCTGGATCGCCCATCTGTGTCTGCAGGCCACACCACTGCCTCCTCTTCCCCTGTTTTCGGTGCCGGCCAATCGCCTGTCGAAGGCGCAGGCCCGCATACCTCCCGCCCTGCACCTGTACCATCTGAAGCACCATCAGCGACCACATCCACTTCCCTGTCCCAGCACAGCGTCCAAATGTCGTTACCCCAGGCATTTGAGCGCAAGAGAAAGTACCCAGCCACCCACCCACAGGCCATAGCACTAACCTCACACCTTTCAAAATTACTGGCCATCGAAATGCTGCCATTTAGGCTTGTGGACACTGAGTCCTTCCGCAGCCTGATGGCAGCAGCTGTCCCTCGGTACGCGGTCCCCAGCCGCCACTACTTTTCCCGGTGTGCCATCCCCGCATTACACCACCATGTGTCCCGTAACATCACCCGTGCCCTGACCAACGCAGTTACTGGGAAGGTCCACTTAACGACTGACACATGGACAAGTGCTTGTGGCCAGGGACGCTACATTTCCCTGACGGCACACTGGGTGAATGTCGTGGAGGCTGGGAGCGACTCGGACCCTGGGATGGCACGGGTGCTACCCACGCCGAGGATTGCGGGCCCTACCTCCATCAGGGTTTCCACCAGCACCTACGTTATTGGCTCCTCCTCCTCCGTTTCCACCTCCGAATTCTCTACACACACCGCCACTCCCCCATCAGCCAGTAGCTGGAAGCAGTGTAGCACTGCAGTGGGGAAGCGTCAACAGGCCGTGCTGAAGCTGATCTGCCTTGGGGACAAACAGCACACGGCCTCAGAGCTGTTGCAGGGGATTAGTCACCAGACCGAGCAGTGGCTCTCGCCACTCAACCTGCAACCAGGCATGGTTGTGTGTGATAATGGGCGTAACTTGGTGGCGGCTTTGGAGCTCGGCAAGCTCACACACGTACCATGCCTAGCGCATGTATTTAATTTAGTGGTGCAGCGATTTCTAAAAACCTACCCCAATGTGCATGATCTCTTGACCAAGGTGCGCCGCGTGTGTGCACATTTCCGTAAGTCATCAACAGCTTCAGCCGGCCTGTTGAAGCTGCAGCAGCGCTTACAATTGCCAGCTCACCGGCTGCTGTGTGACGTGAGCACGCGCTGGAACTCCACCTTCCACATGTTGGCCCGGCTTTGTGAGCAGCAGAGGGCAGTAGTGGAGTACCAGCTGTTACACGGTCGTCGCCTCTCCGTTCAACTTCCTGTAATCAGAAGTGAGGAGTGGGAATGGATGTCAGACCTCTGTGAGGTTTTACGCAATTTTGAGGAATCGACACAGATGGTGAGCGGCGATAACGCTATTATCAGTGTAACCATCCCACTTCTGTGTCTACTGAAACGCTCGCTGCTCACAATTAAAACCGACGCTTTGCATGTGGAAGAGGTGGAAATGGGGGAGGAAGAGCTTACACAAGGTGATAGCCAGAGCACCCTCACTTCGTCTTCTCAGCGACAATTGGAGGAGGCGGAGGAGGAGGAGGAGGAGGAGGAGGAGGAGGAAGACACGGTTGTCTCCGCTACAGAGGGTAGCCATGGAACTTTAGTTCCATCTCTTCAGCGTGGGTGGGCAGAAGAGGAGGAAGAGGATGAGGAGATTGAGAGTCATCCTCCTGGTGAGGACAGCGAAATCTTGCCTGTTGGTACTCTGGCACACATGGCTGACTTTATGTTAGGCTGCCTTTCCCATGACCCACGCGTTACACGCATTTTAGACAACACGGATTACTGGGTGTTCACCCTTCTGGACCCCCGCTACAAAGAGAATTTCTCATCTCTCATTCCTCCGGTGGAGAGGACAAGCAAAATGGTGCAATACCAGAAGGTTCTTGTTGAAAAATTGCTCCAAAATTTTCCATCTGACAACGCTGGCGGCAGAGTACGTGCTACCTTGGCCAACCGAGAAGGGGAGAAAAGGGGAGCACACAGCAGTTCCGAGAAAGGCAGGGCAACACTCTCCAAGGCGTGGGACACCTTCATGACACCCCGCCAGCACCCTCACCCTGATGCGCAGCCTAGTGTCACAAGGAGGGAAAAGTTTTGGAAGATGGTGAAGGAGTACGTAGCAGACCGTGTCAGCGTCCTCAATGATCCCTCTGTGCCTTACAACTACTGGGTGTCCAAGCTGGACACGTGGTATGAACTGGCACTCTATGCCTTGGAGGTGCTGGCCTGCCCTGCCGCCAGCGTTCTGTCTGAGCGGGTATTTAGTGCTGCTGGTGGCATCATAACAGATAAGCGTATCCGCCTTTCCACCGACAATGCTGATAGGTTGACACTTATAAAAATGAACAAGGCCTGGATTTCCCCTGACTTCTCCACTCCACTGGAGGAAAGCCCCGGGGGAACATAAACTCACTTTATATATGTTATTTACAATGATGGGAATACTCTGTATTCCCATTCACCCCTTCCACCCAAAAAACGGGTATATGGTTGACTCTTAATCTTCTCATCCTCCTCCTCCTCTTCCATATGCCCTGTGATATAATTTTTATATAGGGCCAGCTCACCAGCGGGCCCTGTGATATAATTTTTATATAGGGCCAGCTCACCAGCGGGCCCTGTTTGACAATTTTTATATAGGTCAGCTCACCAGCGGGCCTTCTCATATAATGTTTTATTGGGTCAGCTCTCTAGCGGGCCCTCTCATATAATGTTTTATAGCGTCAGCTCACTAGCGGGCCTTCGCATATAATGTTTAGGATGGTCAGCTCTGCAGCAGACCCTCACCCATAATGTTTTAGATGGTCGGCTCAGCGCACGTTTCCCTCTTAATCATGGCCTCAGTTCAATAAAATCAAGGAAATTTTTGGGAGAATTTGCGTCTGTGCACGTTTCCCTCTTAATCATGGCCTCAGTTCTGAAAATCAAGGAAATTTTTGGGAGAATTTGCCTCTGCGCACGTTTCCCTCTTAATCATGGCCTCACTTCCGAAAACCAAGGAAATTTTTGGGAGAATTTGCAGATGATATACAAGTAAATATACAGCAAATATTGTTTGGTAACAATTTTTCGCCTAAAGTCGTTTTTATTTTCCTTTTTGAGTGTTTTATGGTCAGTCTGTAAAAATGGCGTACTACGGGCGAAAGATCGTTCCCAGCAGCGATGTTGGAGTCCAAGATGCATCCAGACATCCTCCCTATGCTGTCCCTGAACCATTTCTGTGGTGTTTCCATCCTTTTCTGCCCTTTTCCTATGGACCAGGCACCCTCCCCTCATCAGAGCAGGGGGTGCCTGGTGTAATGTTCGAGTCCTCCCATTGACTTCAATGGGGCTCGGGTGCTCGGCCGAGCACTCGAGCCTCAGGGGGTGCTCGGTTAGAGCACCCGAACACCCGAGCATTGGGGTGCTCGCTCATCACTAGTGGTCACCCTACAAGTCCGTGATTGCCCGCACTTCCTCCCTGACCAAGAGCCAATGAAACTGCAGCTTTCAAAGGAGAGGTGAAGCACAAACACAACACACAAGCCGGTAATTATTATCACTAAGGTCCAGAGGGTTGTGTGACACACTACTTTGTAATGAATGGTGCAGTGCTCTGGTTCTTAATGGGTTACAAAACACAATACAACAGATGACAATTAACACAAGGTTTTGGAATAAATTGCTTTGTTGGGTGCCTTAACCCTGTGAGTGACAGAGGGGTATGTAACGCATTGCACTGTCACTAAAAGGGTTTACAATGGGATTTATTTTCCCTAAATGTTGGTGCTAATTTTCAGCTTATGTATTTTAAAGGACAGCAACACTTTATATATATATATATGTGTGTTAGGGTTTATCCTCCTGAGTAAAACAAGGGTACTGCCACCAGTGCAAGGTGTTTTATTCAAAATTTAATGCAGCTCAAACTTGTTATTTTTTCCAGGTGCAATATCTCAATGGCCCGAAATGTTACAGTGGCGCTGTGCCTACACCATCAGGTTAGTTGACCATAAACCTCCATAGGATGGTGTAGCGACAGCGCCACTGTAAAATTTCAGGCCGTTGAGATTTTGCACCTAAAAAATATTCAAGTTTGCTCTGCAATAACTTTTGAATAAAACACCTCTCAGCTGTAAGGGTAACCCTATCTACTCAAGAATAAAAACCCTACAATCCTATATAATAATTTGCTACAAAGTTTGTAACGACGCAGTCATGCTCAGTAGAGACTGCCCGTGAAGAGGCTGATACAGAGTGGGGCGCTCCGAAAGAGCATCCAGCTCTGTATCAGCTGTGGCGCAAGCAGTCTCTACTGAGTATGACTGCACCGCGATTGGCTGGCACTGTATCAGCCACGGCGTGGGCACTCTCTACTGCTCATGACTGCCCCATGACCGGCTGGCAGTGGCACTGTGGCCCCTGTAACGGGCTCTTCAACTAGTGTCTATATCAAGGCTTAAAGGGATAGTAATACTTAAAATGTAAAAAAAAAAAATATGTTGTAGGGTTTATCCCCCTGAGTAAAACAAGAGTACTCCCACTGCTGAAAGGTGTTTCATTCAAAAGTTATTAATTTCCAAAGCTGAATTTTTTAGGTGCAATATCACAGTGGCCTGAAATTGCACAGTGGCGCTCTGGTCCTGGGACCATAAATTTCCATAGGATGGTGTAGCAACAGCGCCACTATACAATTTCAGGCCACTGTGATATTGCACCTAAAAAACTCAACTTTGAAAATTAATAACTTTTGAATGAAACACCTTTCAGCAGTGGGAGTACTCTTGTTTTAATCAGGGGGATAAACCCTACAACATATTTTGTTTACATTTTAAGTATTACTGTCTCTTTAACCCTTTGAGTGCCAGAGGGGTATGCAACGCATTGCAAAGTAATGCGTTCTGTACCCCACTGGCACTCAAAGGGTTAAGATTAAGTCAAACCATTGACTAAGTGCAAGTAAAGCGTTTAAAAAAAGGATCCTGTCGAGTGCCAGTCCATAATCTTGATACATTTACATTGATGTGCACCCAGGTCAGTCTTAAAGGCATAGTAATGTTTCACAAAAACAGCAGCTCCAATTAATCTTCATTGTATTTGGGCCATGGAGAGTGTTATTTCAGTACTGTCAGAGTTGTAGTTCAAGAGTAACTGGGTGACAAAATATCCCCCTCCTGCCCCTTTTACCTAGTGTAAGCCGCCTCCCCTCAGAGCTGTCTGATGTGGAATCTGATCTCTTGACCGGACAGGTGGCAGCGAGGGACAATTTTCTTACTGTGATCATAAGGAAAACCCTGCCCCCTTGACAGGTTTTTCCTTATGATCACTGAAGATTGTCCCTTTCTGTGATCCATCAGGACAGTCTTGCTGCTCTGAGGTGAGCAGTGTTACATCAGTAAAAGTGGCGGAAGGGGGATACTTTATCATTCAATTACTCATGTACTACAACTCTGATAGTATTGATCTAACACTCTCCATGGCCCAGATACTATGAAGATTAATTGGAGCTGATTTTATTATGAAACATTACTAGACCTTTAACAAATCACAGAGTACCAACACAACACAATCAGCTAGAGCTGTATCATAAGCATAGGATATCCACAGAAAGCACTCACAGGTCCTTATGAAAAAAAATAATATTTTAATATAAAAAAAGAATTGTCGACGTTTTGACCCACTAATGGGTTTTGCTAAAGACCCATTAGTGGGTCAAAATGTGAACATTTCTCCTTTTTTATAATAAAATATTATTTTTCTTAATTTAAAGGGATCGTAATGTTTCAGAAAAACAGCTCCTATTAATCTTCATTCTATTTGGGCCATGGAGAGTGTTATTTCAATACTGTCAGAGTTGTAGTACAAAATTAATTGAATGATAAAGTATCCCCCTCCCGTCCCTTTTACTGATGTAACACTGCTCACCTCAGAGCAGCAAGACTGTCCGGATGAATCACAGAGAGGGACCATCTTCAGTGATCATAAGGAAAAACCTGAAAAACCTGTCAAGGGGGCAGGGTTTTCCTTATGATCACAGTAAGAAGATTGTCCCTTGCTGTGAGCTGTCTGATGTGGAATCTGGTCTCTTGACCGGGCAGGTCACAGCAAGGGACAATCTTCTTACTGTGATCATAAGGAAAACCCCGCCCCCCTTGATAGGTTTTTCAGGTTTTTCCTTATAATCAATGAAGATTGTCCCTCTCATTGATCCATCTGGACAGTCTTGCTGCTCTGAGGTGAGCAGTGTTACATCAGTAAAATGGGTGGGAGGGGAATACTTTATCATTCAATTACTCTTGAACTACAACTCTGACAGTACTGAAATAACACTCTCCATGGCCCAAATACTATGAAGATTAATTGGAGCTGCTTTTATTGTGAAACATTACTATCCCTTTAAGAGCTGTGATTGTTTGCTGTGGATATCCTATATTTTGTATTTTCCTGTTTGATCAAGAGCACCTAGGCTGTACTCGCTCTCTCTCTGTCTCACTGTCTGTCTGTCTATCTGTCTACCTATTTATATACACTGAATTAATTGACCCTAGATATAAAAAAAAAATACAAATGCGCTTGTCTTTAACCCGTTGAGTGCCAAAGGGGTACGTAATGCAATGCAGAACCATCTGGCACTCAAAGGATTAAAATAGTGCTAGCGCATTTGGCTAGAAATGTAAATAATCCACAGAAACTCATATGAAAACATAAATTTGACAAATTGTCACCTTTGAATATTATAATTGCACTCAACATAGAATAGAAATAAACCAATCTCAACAATAAATATAAATAATTCTAAAGTGATCTCAACTAAATATAAATAATCCTAACATTCCCACGTTTAATGGGCCATTATCATGTCTTCTCCTATGGGAACATAGGAAGCCCGTCACTGTGCTCTGAAGCCTCAAAACTGCTCCTGTCAATCATCTGAGACGTCAGAAAACTGATCCCCTGGGCCGTCAGAGGTCTGGAACCCAAAGTGCAAGTCTGTCGCTCACAGACACCATCTTGTCCTAGGGACTAGGTATTAATACAAAAGACACCAGTCCCAGGGGGTTATGCACTAAGGTGTGATAAAGAGGAGATAAAGAGGAGATAACTTCTCTAATGTGATAAACTCTCCAGTTCCTATGAATTCTGTGGAGCCTATGCACTATGATTAGGCTGACCATATGTACCGTTTTAAAAGGGACAGTACCATTATTTTCATATTTCCAGACCATCCCCTCTTTTTAATATAAATGTCAGTTTTGTCCCGTTTTTTAAAGGGATAGTAATGTTTCATAATAAAAGCAGCTCTAATTAATCATCATAGCATTTGGACTTTGGAGAGTGTTATATCAATTCTGTCAGAGTTGTAGTTCAAGAGTAATTCAATGACATCCCCCTCCCGCCCCTTTTACTGATGTAACACTGCTCAGCCAGATCAGAAGGGAGGTGCCCAGGTAGACTGCAGAGAGGGACAATCTTCAATTAAGATAAGGGAAAAACCTGAAAAACTTGTCAAGGGGGGCAGGGCTTTTATTGTTCTCACAGTAAGAAGATTGTCCCCTTCTGTTATCTGTCTGGTCTATGGACTGGATTCCACATCTGAGAAGAGATGGCTTACACTAGGGGCGGGAGGGGAAACTTTGCTTGTGAATATCTCTCAAACCATAAAGGTTTGAGAGATAAGACTTATATCATTCTTCATGTTTTTTTAATGCCTACAAAATAAAATAAAGATAAAACGAAGTATTACTATCCCTTTAATATAAACTTATATATAGTTTTTAATTTTTTGTAAAAAAACTGAGCGCGGCTTGTTTATTTCTTATAAGATAAAGTAAATCGGAACTTCCTTTCTTCACACTAGTGGTTTTACTGTACACATTGATTACCATAGAGACTTATGACTCGAGTGACTCATAACTGTCTAAGACTCTTGAGTCTATGGTAAATTACCATAGAGTCTCTTAGACAGTGATATGATGACAAGTCATAAGACTCTATGGTAATCTATGTGTACAGTAAACACAGTAAAATCACTAGTGTGAATGACGAAGACAGGAAGTTCTGATTTACTTCAGGGGCAGGAGTTTTGGCCAGAGAGAGAGAACACCTCTAGTAGACTCGTGAGATTCGGATCGTCTGAATTCGGGCCATTCGGTCGTCATTCGGAACTGCTGAAAGGCAAGGTGCATTTGTTTTTTTTTCCCTGAATCCGAACGGTACTGGGTCAGAAATTTGTAAAAAAAAATTCGGACATTCAGATGACGTTCTCCCCGCGCGCGCTCTCCTTTCCCTTCCTCTTTAGTCCAATGAGCTTCTTCGTTTCATGATGGGGGTTGGACTATTGACACGTGAGACACCCAGACAGCCTGCATTTCCTGTTAGTCCGTTGTTGGACCTCAGAGAAGAAGGAGATAGTGTCAGTTGCTTTGTAGGCAGGCAGGTAGCATAGGCACTAGGCAGACAGCCAGCATTATTGCCACTACAAGGGAGAGTCATCTCTTTGTTCCTGGGTAAAATATAAGCAATTTGAATACTTTTCAGAGTGACACAGCCAGTCTCACATTTATTTTGGCAGTCCTATTGCCACTGCAAGGGAGAGTCATCTCTTTGTTCCTGGGCAAAATATAAGAAATATGTTTAAATAGTAGAGTGACACAGCCAGTCCCATATTTATTTTGGCAGTCCTACACCTATTGCCACTGCAAGCGAGAGTCATTTTTTAAAATATGTTAAATTTGGCGGAATAATTCGGAATGCCGCCGAACTTCGTCTGAGTCTCACAGGTCCGGTCCGAAATTCGGATCCCCCGGATTAAAAGAAAAACAAATTTGGCCGAAATAGAATTTTACCGAAAATTTTTACTTTGCACAAGTCTAACAGCTAGTAAGAGACGGAGCAAACGCGTTCTCTCTGCTTGCAGCTTACTACGATCGGACTCGGAGTGACGGAGTCCCACTGTCCATCTGTCCCATACCCGTTTTTGTCTCAAGGAAATATAGTTAGCCTAATTAAGAGAAATCTTAGTGCACTGGCTCCATAGAATAACATAGTAATTTTAGAAGTGATATCACTGGAGAAGTTATCTCCACTTCATCACCTGTTTATCATACCTTAGTGCATCTTACCTCATTTCTTGTGAAGGCCACAGATTTATTATGTGATAATAATAATAATAAAACAGTCCTCACCTTTATTAATATTGGAAATATATATATATAACACTGATACAATTCAGCCAGGAACTGGGCTTTTATCCTTGAATGCTAATAACATTGTAAATACCCTAACAGACAGTCATTAATGAAGTAGAATTACCGCATTAGGCCGCTGGCCTGTAAACTGGAGTTTAACCCTGTAAATGCTAATATTTTTTCTAGGTTTTCCAGCCTGGCAAGGACATAGCCACCAGCCACAACAGAACTAAGAACACTCAACCACAGGATCAAAAAAGGAAAACGATGGGGTGGGAGGGGGCACGGCCAAGCTCCACCACTACTCTGATTAGATTAGGGTGACCATACGTCCCGGAATGCCCGGGACTGTCCCTTATTTGGGGTCTGTGTCCCACGTCCCGGGTCACCCCCCCACCGGGACAACAAAGAGTGCCGGAATGGAGGAATATGCACCAGTCCAGCCAGCCAATGAAATGTATTTGCTATATGGTTTTCATTGGCTGGCTCAGCCAGCCAGTGAGGACCATGTGGCAAATACATTTAATTGGCTGGCTGGACTGGTGCGTACGAGACAGCTGGGGTAGAGCAGGTATGCTGGTACTGCAAGTGAGACCCGCGGCTGAGGCTCCTGTCGGCGCTGACCATCTTTCTGAGGCTGACACAGAGTAAGAGTTCCCACTGGGAAGCCTCAGAAAGATGGTCAGCACCGGCGGGAGCCTCAGCCGCGGGACTAGGGTGACCACATGTCCCGGAATGGCAGAATAGAAATGTGATCACCCTAGATTAGATGGCTGCTGCATGCAAGGGCGGCCTCATAAATTCTTCCCAGGAGTAGGATCCCTTTAGGCCATGATATGACCCCCAGGCTGACCCACCCAGGCCCTATGTTTATGTGGAGGAGTCAAGTATGTAGGGTCACAAGGCCACACCACTTCCTCCACCAGCACTTCCTGCTCTTCCTCGACCCCCCCATAGCCTAACCCACTACTCAGTGCTTCACCCTGGACATGCCCTAGTGCCCTACTCTGCCAAGTATACTCCAGGGGGCTCCTGGCTAAGTTGTCCTCAGGGCTGACATAGAAATCCTGCATTTCAGAGTCATCACATACCAGCAAAGGAGCTCCGAGGGTATTTTTTCATGTTCCCATTCATCCTCCCACCGATCCGCCAGGGTTTACAAAGCAGGCCGGATTTCATTTCAGGTCTTCCCCCAGGGAACCAAAGAGCACTATTACCAGTAAAGCAGTCTTTTAAATGTAAATAAACACACCAAGCTAAAAGATAAATAAATCACAGTCACTTCTACATGTAAATAGTCTAAACTCTCTCACCCTTTATATAACTAATCTAAATGCATTCATCTCTAAATATATGTTAGCCAAACAAGAGTACCTATATCTATAAAATAATCCAAAGGTTCTCATCTCTAACTGTAAAACAATTCAAAGGCTCTCAACTTTAAATAGAAAATGATCCAAAGGTTCTCACCACTAAATCCTATATAATAATTCGCTAAAATGTGTGTAACGACGCAGTCATGCGCAGTAGAGACTGCCCGCGCCGCAGCTGATACAGGGCTGGACGCTCCAAAGGAGGTGACATCCACGCGCCTGCGCTGTCAGTCCCTTTTGGAGCCGGACGGCTCCTAGAAACGCCTCCAAGACCCGGCTGGGACTGACAGCGCAGGCGTGTGGACGTCACTAGGGCAAGATTTCCGCGCTCTGTCTTGCTGTCAGTCTATGAATAATAGAGATTTCTCTTTAATCCGGTAAGAATTCTGGTGACTAGCACTTCTGAACAGTTAGTCGCCATATGGGCAATGATGTGATGCTATGTTATTATGGGGTGGTAGTTCCGCTTTAATACGAATAATCTAAACTTACTTCTAGATATATCATCCCAGTACACACACGTCTCAGCATCAAAACTCCACACTCACTCATCTCTAATTATAAACTGAATGTGCTCATCTCTATATTTACATAATCAGTACATATCTAAATATGAATAATTCAAATGCACACATCTATATGTGTATAATTAATGTCAATGTACTCATCTCTACGTGTAAACATAGTTTAGGAAATGAAACTGATGCCTGCATAAAATCACTTTCCAAAGAAAAAGGCAGAAGTTAGTTTGTAGTTCCACAGAACAAAACGTTTGGCCTAAGGAGAGACCGCACATTAATCTTAATTTATTGGATGGTATTTTCCTTTAAGAGAGGTGTCTGAATGCTATAAAGTTGGAGGAGTGGCTGACGACTGATTCACACAGTCAAGCCAAGGCAATGTTACAATAACCAGGAGACATTTGGAGCAGGAAACAAATCTATTCAGGAGGCCCTGAGATTTTCACAAAGATTTGAGTGCAATTTTTATGACTCAACTAGAAGCAAGTTGGATAATGTAAATCATCTGTCACTGGTACATTAACTGAACGAATAATTCAGTGACGGAGAAATTCCAGGATCATCGGAGCTCCACCTGCTATTAATATTACTTCTGGGGACAATATAGTCAGATCCATAGAAACATAGGATTTGATGGCTGATAAGAACCATTCGGCCCATCTAGTCTGCCAGTAGATTGATATGATATAGAATAGATAGATAGATAGATAGATAGATAGATAGATAGATAGATAGACAGATATGGGATAGATAGACAGATATGAGATAGATAGACAGATAGATAGATATGATATAGATAGATATGATATATATAGATAGATAGATAGATAGATAGATAGATAGATAGATAGATAGATAGATAGATAGATATGAGATAGATAGAGTTATTAGATAGACAGATAGATATGAGATAGATAGATAGATAGATAGATAGATAGATAGATATGAGATAGATATTAGATAGATAGATAGATAGATAGATAGATAGATAGATAGATATGAGATAAATAGATAGGTAGATAGATAGATAGATAGATAGATAGATAGATAGATAGATATGAGACAGATAGATAGATATGAGACAGATAGATAGATAGATAGATAGGTAGATAGATAGATAGATAGATAGATAGATAGATAGATAGATAGATATGAGACAGATAGATAGATAGATATGAGATAAATAGATAGATAGATAGATACGAGATAGATAGATAGATATGAGATAGATAGATAGATAGATAGATATGAGATAGATAGACAGATATGAGATAGATAGACAGATAGATAGATAGATAGATATGAGATAGATAGATAGTTATTAGATAGACAGATAGATATGAGATAGATAGATAGATAGATAGATAGATAGATAGATAGATAGATAGATATGAGATAGATATTAGATAGATAGATATGAGATAAATAGATAGATAGATAGATAGATAGATAGATAGATATGAGACAGATAAATAGATAGATAGATAGATAGATATGAGATAAATAGATAGATAGACAGATAGATAGATAGATAGATAGATAGATAGATAGATAGATACGAGATAGATAGATATGAGATAGATAGATAGATAGATAGATAGATAGATAGATAGATAGATGTGAGACAGATAGATAGATATGAGATAGATGATAGATAGATAGATAGATAGATAGATAGATAGATAGATACAAGATAGATAGATATGAGATAGATAGATAGATAGATAGATAGATAGATACGAGATAGATAGATAGATAGATATGAGATAGATAGATAGATAGATAGATATGAGACAGATAGATAGATAGATAGATAGATAGATAGATAGATAGATAGAGAGATAGACATGAGATAAATAGATAGATAGATAGATAGATAGATACGAGATAGATAGATATGAGATAGATAGACAGATAGATAGATGTGAGACAGATAGATAGATATGAGATAGATGATAGATAGATAGATAGATAGATAGATAGATAGATAGATATTAGATAGATAGATAGATAGATAGATAGATAGATAGATAGATAGATATGAGATAGATAGACAGACAGATAGATAATAATCAGCAGGACTTTGTATATGGATCCAGAATCACTCCTCTGTTTCCATAGAGCACAAGAGTCATTTGCATTGACTCTCTAGCATTAAAAGTGTTATAGAAAAAGTAAGACATAATCTGTACAAAAAATTATATATTGTAGGAGTTCTCCTCCTGAATAAAACAAGGGAACTCCCACTGCAGAGAGGTGTTTTATTCAAAACTTATTGCACCTCAAACTTGTTTATTCAGGTTCAGTATCACAGTCACCTGAAATCTTTCAGTGGAGCTGCTGCTACTCCATCCGATGGACAGCTCTGGTCAGTTGACCATAAACCTCCATAGGACGGTGTAGAAACAGCGCCACTGTAACATTTCAGGCCATTGAGATACTCACCAAAAACAAAAAAAAAATCAAGTTTCTGCAGCAATAACTTTTAACTTTTAAAACACATCTCATCAGCTGGACTACCCTTGTTTTATTCAGGCGGATAAAGCCTACAATATATATTTGTTTTATATTCAGTGTTTCTATCTATGTAAAAGACCAGTATCAATCAGTGGGAATTTAGTAATTTGAATTTTAGTCCATGTCTTGTGCATGGGGTATTGGTTCAAGAAAAACACAGACCACCAATATGGATCTACTCAGGCCACAGCTTTATTTAGTAATATATGTTAAACATTTTGTAACATAACGTTCTCTTAAAGGAGCAGTAAACTTTTTTTTTTTATGAAAAAATATATATTGTAGGTATTTTCCTATTGAGTAAAATAAGGGTACTCCCACTGCGGAGAGATTTATATTTCCAGAGTTATTACAGTTTAAACCCATGTTGTTTTACATTAGCAGTGCCCTCTAGTGGTCAAATTCTAATTAGATTTCCTGTTAGATTCTAATGGAGAGGAAAATCAAAAAAGTCAGAGACATACAGTTCTCCATAGAATGTGATAGAAACTGCTGAGTCACTTCCTGTCAGTTAGAACTATCAGGAAGTAAACAGTAAATTCACTTTCTGTCAGTAGGGTTACCACCCAGCCGGTATTTTACCGGCAGGCCGGTAAAAAATTGGCTTCTGTCCAATGTTAAGTCTATGGGCGGAATGCCATGGCCGGTTAGGGTTGCCACCCAGCCGGTATTTTACCGGCAGGCAAGTAAAAAATTGGCTTCTTTCCAATGTTGAGTCTATGGAGGGAATGCCTTGGCCGGTATTTTTTGGAAGAAAAGGTGGCAACCCTACCTGTCAGTTAGAACTATCAGGAAGTAAACACACTAAAGTCACTTCCTGATTATTTGAACTGATATAATTTTTGAATAAAACAACTGACATCAGAAGGAGTGATCTTGTTTCATTCAGCAGGAAAAGCTCTATAAAATATGTTTTCATAAAAAAAGTTTACTGCTCCTTTAAACCTTTAAGCCCTTGCCAATAACCATTTTAATAGGCCAACACCTGCCTATCCTCCCTTTTGAGCCTTAGGCTCAAACCCCAAACTTGTCTCACCTTACCACGCCCCATTAGCTGGTCAATGCAGCTCAATGAGGCCGGTGTCTAAACCCGTGACACAGTCCGGGGTGTCATTACCCCTAGGCCGCTGGCCTACCATCTTCATGTAACATATTCAGTTTAATGACCTTCTAAACATTGGCAAGGTCCCAAAGCACCCACAAAGCTGTGACATATAAAACAATACCCACCCTGAGAAAACCTGGAATGAACAAACCATACCCCCAACAAAGCCACCCCCTGTAAAACAAAAAACATGGGGAGGGTGGGAGGGACGCTGTGGAGTTCTTCTGTACTCTTTATCAACTTCTGCTAAAGAGGAAACAGCATCATTTTATAATTTTATTCATAAGACCAACCACTAACACCTCACTTCCTGTCCCATCCCCACCTATTTTCTTGCCACCCCCAGCTCAGACATGCCTCCCCTTCTAATTTTCACATACCTCCCAAGTGTCCCTCTTTAGGAGGGACAGTCACTCTTTGAGACCCAAGTCCCTCTTTTCCACCCTGGTGTCCCTCTTTTTAGGAGAGCAAACTGTATATTGTGTGTATAAGTGCATCAAATTGCTCCACAACAATAAAACTCACATTAATGTTTGGATAAACTTCAATATATGTATTTATAAATTAGTCTGTGCAAATAAAACACTTTGGTCTTGCTCTAAATCATTTATTCATTTATACAAAGAGGCGTCAATAGGTCATGAAATGACCTAAAAATTCTCAGTAATGCCCCACCTACCAACCAAGCCCCATGCAACTCCACCTAAAACACAAGTGTCCCTCTTTGGCCACTGGAAATGTTGGGAGGTATGTTCTCGGGTAGGGTTGCCACCTTTTTTTCAAAAAAATACTGGCCAAGGCATTCCCTCCATAGACTTAACATTGGAAAGAAGCCAATTTTTTACCGGCCTGCCGGTAAAATACCGGCTGGGTGGCAACTCTATTCTCGGGGAGTTCTTATGTCGCTGTTGATTTGACACAGAATTGCACTTGTTTCCCTTCTTGAATAAGCACTTAAAGGGATAGTAATACTTCATTTTATCTTTATTTTATTTTGTAGGCATTAAAAAAACATGAAGAACGATATAAGTCTTATCTCTCAAACCTTTATGGTTTAAGAGATATTCACAAGCAAAGTATCCCCCCCCCGTTCAGCCACATCAGAAGGGAGGTGCCCAGGTAGACTGCAGAGAGGGACAATCTTAAATTAAGATAAGGGAAAAAGTTGAAAAACTTGTCAAGGGGGGCAGGGCTTTCATTGTTCTCATAGGAAGAAGATTGTCCCCTGCTGTTACCTGTCTGGTCTATGGACTGGATTCCACATCTGAGAAGAGATGGCTTACACTAGGTAAAAGGGGCGGGAGGGGAAACTTTGCTTGTGAATATCTCTCAAATCATAAAGGTTTGAGAGATAAGACTTATATCATTCTTCATGTTTTTTTAATGCTTACAAAATAAAATAAAGTTAAAACAAAGTATTACTATCCCTTTAACTTCCAGTCTGGAAGGACACAGGGACTTGCTCCCAGTCACAAGTGCACCGAGCAGCTAATAATGACTTTATATGACCTAAGGGCTGTGAAATATGAGTGTTCAAAGGGCCTTCTAAACACACAAACCGCAGGGGTCTCCGCAGGTCATTGCCAGGTGCTAAAATTAATCCTTTAATGTGCGTTACGTGTGGTCCAGGGGAGGAGAAAGACAACATGAAGGGCTCTTAAAATAAGGAGGGAATTCTAAACGGCGCTAATTTAAGAAGGGGCCTGCATCTTCAAGTTGACCTTAATTAAATATTTTTGGAGCAGAGATTCCTAAAGAGTCACAGCGTTTACCTACAGCACACATGGGGTAGTACAGACAAAGAAAAGAGGAACAATTTTAGTGCAAAAGCCATTGAATTAGAATGGAGACAAAAACAACAACACAATACCAGTTTATTTAAAGGGATAGTAATACGTGCAAATTACTAATCCCCATATTGTAGCTTTGTTAAAAAGAAACTTATTGCCCCCAGTGTCATCTCTCAAACCCTTATGGTTTGAGAGATGATAGCGCTCAAAGTTCCCCCTCCCTCCCCCTTCCCTGACTGAACGCTGACTGCAGGGGAAGCTGTCGTACGACAGTCTTATGTGCATCAGGTGGCTCTGCAACTGAGCCGAGATCACGTTTATAAAAAATAATTCTTTCACTGAAACGCTCTTCTGCGTGTGTTTGGTTTGCAAGCACACGTAGAAGACCGTTTTAGTGAAAGATTTCTTTTTTATAAACACAATCTCTGCAATGCTGCAGAGCCGCCTGATGCAAGTAATACCGGATATCCCTGCAGTCAGCATTCAGTCAGGGAAGGGGGAGGGAGGGGGAACTTTGAGCGCTATCATCTCTCAAACCATAAGGGTCTGAGAGATGACACTGGGGGCAATAAGTTTCTTTTTAAAGGGATAGTAATACTTAAAATGTAAAAAAAAAAATGTGTTGTAGGGGTTATCCCCCTGAGTAAAACAAGAGTACTCCCACTGCTGAAAGGAGTTTCATTCAAAAGTTATTAATTTTCAAAACTGAATTTTTTTAGGTGCAATATCACAGTGGCCTGAAATTGTACAGTGGCGCTGTTGCTACACCATCCTATGGAGATTTATGGTCCCGGGACCAGAGCTGTCCATAGGATTGTGTAGCAACAGCACCACTGTACGATTTCAGGCCACTGTGATATTGCACCTAAAAATTCATCTTTGAAAATTAATAACTTTTGAATGAAACACTTTTCAGCAGTGGGAGTACTCTTGTTTTACTCAGGGGAATAAACCCTACAACATATTTTTTTTACGTTTTAAGTATTACTATCCCTTTAACAAAGCTAAAATATGGGGATTAGTAATTTGCAAGTACTACTATCCCTTTAACCCTTTGAGTGCCTGACAGGAATCCAGTGCATAGCGCTAGATAATTCTTTGGCACTCACAGGGTTGAATAGAATATTTAACCCCTTGAAAGATAGAGATCTCTCTAGCTTTCAAGGGGTCAACCCTTTGAGTGCCTGAGAGTTACAGAATGCATTGCTATGCAATGCATTCTGTACCCCTCTGGCACTCAAAGGGTTAAAAATCACCATTCAAATCAATAAAAATGCTTATTTGCCCCCTATTAAGATGACCGCATATGTTTTTAAATGAGAGACACATAAAACACGCAAACTACAGGGTTACACTGATTCTCATTCACAAGTATCCCTGATTTAAAGGGACAGTAATACCTTAAAACAAAAAAAAATGCAGCTCCAAATGAGCCTCCTTTAACGCAGGCCATGAAACGCTGTATTTCAAACTTTTCCATTTTGTAGTTCAAGATTAAAGGGATAGTAAGACTTTATTATTACTATCCCCCATATTGTACATATTTGCAAAATAAGTTAATAGCCCCCAGGTTCATCTCTCAAACTTTTATGGTTTGAGAGATAACAGAAGGCAAAGTTCCCCCCTCCCTCCCCCTTCCCTGAAGTCAGCGTTGTGCTGACTGCAGGGATATCCGGTCTTATTTTCATCAGGTGGCTCTGCAGCTGAACCGAGATCCCGTTAATGAAAAAGAATTATTTCACTGAAATGGTCTTCTACGTGTGATTGCAAACCAAGCGCAAACCAAACACATGTAGAAGACCGTTTCAGTGAAATAACTCTTTTTCACTAACGCGATCTCGGCTCAGCTGCAGAGCCGCAAGCCTGTCGTACGACAGACTTCCCCTGCAGTCAGTACAACTCTGAATTCAGGGAAAGGGGGGAGGGGGGGAACTTTGCCTTCGGTTATCTCTCAAACCATAAAAGTTTGAGAGATGAACCTGGGGGCTATCAACTTATTTTGCAAATACCTACAAGATGAAGATAGTAATAATAAAGTATTACTATCCCTTTAATTCAATGCTAAAAGATCCCCCCCACCTCCCTTTTCCCCTATGTCACGCTGCCTATATGAGCCGGTCGAACAGCGCGCAGAGAGGGACAATCTTCATTGAGCATAAGAAAAACCCTGTCCTCCTTCGTCAAGGGGGGCGAAGGGTTTTCCTTATACTGTGTGGCTAGGGTTGCCACCTTTTCTTAAAAAAATACCGGCCAAGGCAGTCCCTCCATAGACTTAACATTGGAAAGAAGCCGATTTTTTACCGGCCTGCCGGTAAAATACCGGTTGGGTGGTAACCCTATGTGTGGGGTGTGGCTGGTGGGCGGGGCATTACTGGGAATTTTTAGGTTATTTCATGATCTATTGACACCTCTTTGTGTAACTGAATAAATGGGATGAGACAAAAGTATTTTATTTACACAGACTAATTTATAAACACGCATACTGACGTTTACACCTACATTAATGTGAGTTTTATTGCTAAACACAGCGGCATCAGGGTGAGAAAGAGGGACAGATGGATTTTGGTCTCAAAGAGGGACTGACACTTGGGAGGTATAGATCCCTAAAATCTCCTAAGAGGGACATTTGGGAGGTACGGAACCCTAATATCTCCTAAAGAGTGACAATTGGGAGGTATAGACCCCTAATTTCTCCTAAAGAGGGACACATGGGAGGTACGGACCCTTAATATCTCCTAGAGAGAGACACTTGGGAGGTACGGAGCCCTAATATCTCCTAAAGAGTGACACTTGGGAGGTATGGACCCTTAATATCTCCTAAAGACGGACACTTGGAAGGTATGGACTCTTAATATCTCCTAAAGAGGGACACTTGGGAGGTATGGATCCCTAATATCTCCTAAAGAGGGACACTTGGGAGGTATAGACCCTTAATATCTCCTAAAGTGGGAAACTTGGGAGGTATGGACCCTTAATATCTCCTAAAGAGGGACACTTGGAAGGAATGGACCCTTAATATCTCCTAAAGATGGACACTTGGGAGGTATGGACCACTACTATCTTCTAAAGAGGGACACTTGGGAGGTACATACCCCTAATATCTACTAAAGAGGGACACTTTGGAGGCATGGACCTTTTATATCCCCTAAAGAGGGACACTTGGGAGGTATGGACCCTTAATATCTCCTAAAGAGGGACACTTGGGAGGTACATACCCCTAATATCTATTAAAGAGGGACACTTTGGAGGCATGGAGCCCTCATATCTCCTAAAGAGGGACACTTGGGAGGTATGGAGCCCTAACATCTCCTAAAGAGGGGCCCTTGGGAGCAATGGACGCCTAATATCTCCTAAAGAGGGACACTTGGCAGGTACTGACCCCTAATATCTCCTAAAGAGGGACACTTGGGGTGTATGAGGCAGACACGTGAACCCCAGACTATTCAAACAATACATCTAATGTGTTTTTCATGCTAGGTGCTTAATCATAGTTTAATTCCATGATTAATCACTTAGCGTGCGAAATGCGTTAAATCTACTTAATGAAGATATTGTTTTTACTACCACGGAGGCTATGTTTCTTCCTGTGCGATTGGATGATCTTGAAATATTGCTTGGAATTCGCGATCCTGTCAGCCAGAACTGGAGAGATGCCAGTAATGGTGGTGAATGACTTTAATTCATTTGCGTTCACATTGATATTTGTGATTACGTGGTGCTGCTGTCTCTCCTCTTTTGGACTGTGCATCTTAACCCTCTGAGCACCAGAGGGGGTGCACGTTTTCTCCAGAATTGTTCCTTTCCTTTGTACATATGGTTCATTTACGTTCAACTCCACAGGGAGGATTCTTTTATAACACATTAACCTCTTTTTAGTTTTAAGAGGAGTTTAAAGAGAGTTTTTTTAAAGGATCAGTAAAGATTTACAGCATGCATAGTTGTGATTCTTTACTGTCGCTTTAAAAACAAAAAGAATACTCTTCATAAAGTGGAACTAACCCGTTGAACTTGGTGTTATCAGAGCTAAGACAACTTTCCCTTGATTAAAACGAGCCCACATGTTGTACGAACCATATTTCTGTAAAATAAATGGTATGCTTGGTAATCTTAAAAATGTAAGGACTGGTCGGGCATGAGAAGCATTGATTTACAATGTGTTGCCCTCCTTTCTGGACTTTAAAGTGTTAAGTGGGCTCAAGCTCTCTGCCTGCTTCAGTCTCAGAAAACTGACAGTCACTGTCATGTCCGCCTGCATGGACCTGACATCCAGGACTGATCGATGGTCTTATCTCTTGAACAAAGGCACAAGAACAAAATTCATAGGTGCCATTAGGATTTTCTGGCCACTGAAATGTAAGCGGGAAGAGAATATGAGAGGGTGTTAGTTCTCCTTTAAGAGTAGTCAGTGAATATGTTATTTATCTCCCTCCCCCCCTCATCTCCATCACTCGCTCTCTCCATGTTCTCTCTTTCTCTCGCTCTCCTCTCCATCTCTCTTTCTCTCTTCCCCATCTCTCCATCTCTCTCCCCATCCTCTCATCTCTCTCCCCCATCCTCTCATCTCTCTCACCCCCCCTCATCTCCATCACTCGCTTTCACCATGTTCTCTCTTTCTCTCTCTCTCTCCCATCCTCTCCATCTCTCTCCCCCATCCTCTCCTTCTCTCTCCCCCATCCGCTCCATCACTCTCTCTCTCCCCATCCTCTCATCTCTCTCTCCCCCCTCATCTCCATCACTCGCTCTCTCCATGTTCTCTTTCTCTCTCTCTCTCCCTTCTCTCCATCTCTCTCTCTCTCTCACTTTCCTCTCCATCATTCTCGGAGTCCTCTCCATCTCTCTCTTTTTCCTTTCTATTGTTTCCCCTCGTCTCCATCACCCCCCTAGGTCTCTCCCCTCCTCTCCATCTCTCCCCTCCTCTCCATCACTCTCTCTCTCTCTTTCTCCCCCTCCTCTCCCTCTCTCTCTGCTTCCTCTCCATCTCTCTCACTCTCTCTTTTTCATTCTCTCTCTCTTCCCAATCCTCTCATCTCTCTCCCCCCATCCTCTCCATCTCTCTCTCCCCATCCTCTCCATCTCTCTTCCCAATCCTCTCCATTTCTCTCCCCCCATCCTCTCCATCTCTCTCCCTCCATCCTCTCCATCTCTCTCCCCCCATCCTCTCCATCTCTCTCCCTCATCCTCTCCATCTCTCTCCCCCATCCTCTCCATCTCTCTCCCTCAAGCTCTCCATCTCTCTCCCCCATCCTCTCCATCTCTCTCCCTCATCCTCTCCATCTCTCTCCCCCATCCTCTCCATCTCTCCCCCATCCTCTCCATCTCTCCCCCCATCCTCTCCATCTCTCTCCCCCGTCCTCTCCATCTCTCTCCCCCATCCTCTCCATCTCTCTCCCCCCATCCTCTCCATCTCTCTCCCCCCATCCTCTCCATCTCTCTCCCTCATCCTCTCCATCTCTCTCCCCCATCCTCTCCATCTCTCTCCCTCAAGCTCTCCATCTCTCTCCCCCATCCTCTCCATCTCTCTCCCTCATCCTCTCCATCTCTCTCCCCCCATCCTCTCCATCTCTCTCCCCCATCCTCTCCATCTCCCCCCCCATCCTCTCCATCTCTCTCCCCCATCCTCTCCATCTCTCTCCCCCCATCCTCTCCATCTCTCTCCCTCATCCTCTCCATCTCTCTCCCCCATCCTCTCCATCTCTCTCCCTCAAGCTCTCCATCTCTCTCCCCCATCCTCTCCATCTCTCTCCCTCATCCTCTCCATCTCTCTCCCCCATCCTCTCCATCTCTCTCCCCCATCCTCTCCATCTCTCTCCCCCATCCTCTCCATCTCTCTCCCCCATCCTCTCCATCTCTCCCCCCATCCTCTCCATCTCTCTCCCCCCATCCTCTCCATCTCTCTCCCCCATCCTCTCCATCTCTCTCTCCCCATCCTCTCCATCTCTCTCTCCCCATCCTCTCCATATCTCTTCCCAATCCTCTCCATTTCTCTCCCCCATCCTCTCCATCTCTCTCCCTCCATCCTCTCCATCTCTCTCCCCCCATCCTCTCCATCTCTCTCCCTCCATCCTCTCCATCTCTCTCCCTCATCCTCTCCATCTCTCTCCCCCATCCTCTCCATCTCTCTCCCTCCATCCTCTCCATCTCTCTCCCTCATCCTCTCCATCTTTCTCCCCCATCCTCTCCATCTCTCTCCCTCAAGCTCTCCATCTCTCTCCCCCATCCTCTCCATCTCTCTCCCCCATCCTCTCCATCTCTCTCCCCCATCCTCTCCATCTCTCCCCCATCCTCTCCATCTCTCCCCCCATCCTCTCCATCTCTCTCCCCCCATCCTCTCCATCTCTCCCCCCATCCTCTCCATCTCTCTCCCCCCATCCTCTCCATCTCTCCCCCCATCCTCTCCATCTCTCCCCCCATCCTCTCCATCTCTCTCCCCCATCCTCTCCATCTCTCTCCCTCAAGCTCTCCATCTCTCTCCCCCATCCTCTCCCTCATCCTCTCCATCTCTCTCCCCCATCCTCTCCATCTCTCTCCCCCATCCTCTCCATCTCTCTCCCCCATCCTCTCCATCTCTCCCCCATCTTCTCCATCTCTCTCCCCCATCCTCTCCATCTCTCCCCCCATCCTCTCCATCTCTCTCCCCCATCCTCTCCATCTCTCCCCCTATCCTCTCCATCTCTCTCCCCCATCCTCTCCATCTCTCTCCCTCAAGCTCTCCATCTCTCTCCCCCATCCTCTCCATCTCTCTCCCTCATCCTCTCCATCTCTCCCCCATCCTCTCCATCTCTCCCCCCATCCTCTCCATCTCTCTCCCCCATCCTCTCCATCTCTCTCCCCCATCCTCTCCATCTCTCTCCCCCATCCTCTCCATCTCTCCCCCATCCTCTCCATCTCTCCCCCCATCCTCTCCATCTCTCTCCCCCCATCCTCTCCATCTCTCTCCCCCCATCCTCTCCATCTCTCTCCCCCATCCTCTCATCTCTCCCCCATCCTCTCCATCTCTCTCCCCCCATCCTCTCCATCTCTCTCCCCCATCCTCTCATCTCTCCCCCATCCTCTCCATCTCTCTCCCCCCATCCTCTCTATCTCTCTCCACATCCTCTCCATCTCTCTCTCTCCCTTCTCCTCGACCTCTCTCTCTGCTTCCTCTCATCTCTCTCTCACTCTCTCTTTTTCATTCTCTATCTTCCCAATCCTCTCCATCTCTCTCCCCCCATTCGCTCCATCTCTCTCCCTGTCCTTTCCATCGCTCTCTATTTTTTCTGTCTCTCTCCCCATCCTCTCCATCTCTCTCATCTATCCCCCTCCATTTCTCACACCCCCTCCTCTCCATCTATCTCTCTATCTCTCCCTCTCACTATCTCTCTCCCCTTTTCTCTTACTGATCCCAGGAAGCTGAACATCTGTGAGATCCCAAGACGAGGAGCCGGTGATGCTGTTAGATTCATCAGACATTCATGATTAATTACCTACATGTCATCTTGTTACAGCAATTAATCTTTCGCTTACTTTTACACAATTTCCTCAACTTTATCCACTAGTCACCTGCATTTTTGATGATTTTTTTTTCAAAAAATTAGTTAGAGAACAAAACTGTGCATGAAAAATTGTTATATAACTCTTGTCTTCAAGTGATGTATTCAGACAGCTAGAGAAGAAGTTCTTGTTTCCGAGGGATTGGAAGCATTGGGGTCTGGGCTGTTTCGCTAACAGAAGCTGACCAGACCTTCCCTTTAAAGGGGAACTACCACCCCACAATAACTTTACCTTAAATCAGTCTTCATCTGGCGACTAGCTGCTTAGTAGCGCTAGTCGCCAGAAATATTACCCGGTTCAAAAGATTTTTGCCTTTTTCTGACGGTCACAGGAGAAGGAAGCACGGACATCTCGTCACAGTGACGTCCGTGCGCCTGCGCTGTCACTCCCTTTTGAGCCGGCCGGTTCCAAAAGGGACGGACAGCACAGGCGCATGGACGTCACTGTGACGAGATGTCCGTGCTTCCTGCTCCTGTGACCATCGGAAAAACACAAAAATCTTTGGAACCGGGTAATATTTCTGACGACTAGCGCTACTAAGCAGCTAGTCGCCAGATGAAGACTGATTTAAGGTAAAGTTATTGTGGGGTGGTAGTTCCCCTTTAAAGGGTTAGTAATGTCTTTTTAAAAGTGGTTTGCAGAGTCTTCCTTATATTACAAGGAACAGATTGCTCTATGTCTAAGACAGTGGTTCTCAATCTTTTTTTGTTTGGGGCACCCCTAACACGTAATCTACAACATTCGGGGCACCCCTAACATATTTAATGTACTTTATCAAGGGCATAAGAAGGGTACAATACATAAATGTACAGTTATTATTAGGATTTATAATAATAATAACAAAGCTAAATACATTGTGCATAAATCTTTATTTAAAAGTCCATTTTTGTCAGTCTTCATGGAAAACACGGGGCACCCTAAGTTGATGTCCGTGGCACACCAAAGAGCCACGGCACCCTGGTTGAGAATCACTGGCCTAAGACTTTACTTGAGTTTAGATCAAAATTATGAAGAGATCTAGATCCCCAGCCCTCCACTTTCTGGCCTCCTCCCTCTGAATCTGTAATCGTGTCGTGTGACTCGACGGCTGCAGCGAGGGACAATCTTCAGTGAGTACATGTAAGGAAAACTCTGCTCCCCTTGATGAAGGCAGACAGGAATTCCCTTTGCTTACTGAAGTTTGTCACTCGCTCTGCAGCCGTCCCGAGCAGACTGCAGCTTCTGGCAGTGGCGTAACTATAGGGGTCGCAGGGGTTGCACCTGCGACCGGGCCCATCACTCCCCCTGCAACCGCCTCGCCTGATACCCGCAATTAAGTAATGCAGAGCGCTGGGGCTCTGCATTACGAGAGTGCTGGTCTGCCAGAGGGAGATCAGTATTCCCTCCGGCACACCGGCACTCTCGTAATGCAGAGCACTGGGAGATGACATCATCATGACATCATCTCCCAGCGCTCTGCATTACTGAAGAGGACCGCGCGGGAGAAGAGGTCTGTGCAGAAAGAGGCACAGACCTGTCCTCTGCCACTGGACCACCAGGGAGGTAGGATATTCAGGGGCATTGTGGCGATTGAGGGGCATTGTGGAAGGGGCAATGTGGAGATGGGGGCAATGTGAAAGGGCCATTGTGGAAGGGGCAATGTGGAGATGGGGGCAATGTGAAAGGGCCATTGTGGGAAAGGGGCAATGTGGAGATTGAGGGGCACTGTGGAAGGGACATTGTGGAGACTGAGGGGCATTGTGGAAGGGGCAATGTGGAGATGGGGGCAATGTGAAAGAGTCAATGTGGGGAAGGGGCAAAGTGGAGATTGAGGGGCATTGTGGAAGGGGTGATGTGGAGACTGAGGGGCACTGTAGAGATTGAGGGGCACTGTGGAAGGGGCATTGCGGAGACTGAGGGGCATTGTGGAAGGGGCAGTGTGGAGATGTAGGGTCAATGTGGAAGGGACAATGCGGGGAAGGGGCAATGTGAAAGGGGCATTGTGGAAGGGGCAATGTGGAGATGGGGACAATGTGAAAGGGGCAATGTGGGGAAGGGGCAATGTTGTGATTGAGGAGCATTGTGGAAGGGGCAATGTGGAGATTGAGGGGCACTGTGGAAGGGACATTGTGGAGATTGAGGGGCATTGTGGAAGGGGCAATGTGGAGATTGAGGGGCATTGTGGAAGGGGCGATGTGGAGATTGAGGGGCAATGTGGAGATAGGGGGCAATGTGGAGGTGGTCAATGTGGTTGGGGGGCCCATGGCAATTCTTGCACCAGGGCCCGTGAATTACACCTCTTGCTTCTGGTGACACAGGGAAAGGGGCAGGCGGGGGATCTTTATCTCTTCATGACTTTTGAACTACACGCATGTACAGTCTTAGACATAGAGCAATCTGTTACTTGTAATAAAAAGAAGACTCTGCAAACCACTTTAAAAAGACATTACTAACCCTTTAAAGAGGATGTATCACCTAACCAAAGTTTGCCTTAATCTCTTTATTTTAGTCATTATAACAATGCTGTGTTGTTGTTTTTTTTAAAAAACGCAATAGAAATGCAGCTTGAGAGTTTACTTTTTCCCTTTTCGCATCTTCTCCTCATTGTGACCGGCACCATCGTGCCGATGAGAATACAGGAGAGATCCTCCTCCATGCTGGTCTGTCAGTAAGCTGGAGCACTCTCACTGGCAGAGATCGATATCTAGCCAATGAGAGTGCTCCAACTTACAGACAGACCAGCGGGGAGGAGGATCTCTCTTTTATTCTCATCGAGAAGATGGTGCCGGTCACAATGAGGAGAAGACGCAAAAAGGGAAAAAGTAAACTCTCAAGCTGCATTTCTATCGCGTTTTTTAAAAAAACAACAACACTGCATTGTTAGAATAACTAAAATAAAGAAATTAAGGCAAACTTTTGGTTAGGTGATACATTCCCTTTAACCGAGGACACATAGGAAATAGGTAGAGGAAAACCAGTCCACAGACTTAAAAAGTTGCTTGATAAAAAAGTCACTAAACTTCAGAAAAAAAATACCAGGCGATTGTTGGTCCATGATCTTCGGTTTGTACGGAGAATTTGTTGCCATTTTTTGCCATTTGGGGATTTTGCATTATGCATTTGCGGTCTGATGTAGGAGCCTTTGACGCTTGTCCTGATCTTTGCTTGACGAAGCAGTTATTGGGTTACTAGTTGAACGGCCCGTGTACAAAGGCCACAGTGCCAGGCAGCAACAGCCGCGGTAGAGACTGCCTGCGCCGCGGCTGACAACAGAAAGTGGCGCTCCAAATTTAGACCAAAGTTCTTTGGTGTCCAGAGAGAACTATGGTCTGAATTTGGAGTGCCCCGCTCCAGTCTGTACTGCTCATGACAGCTTCTGAAAAACGTACATTAGCGAATTATTATATAGGATATATGCATGGATTTGGGGCATACTATTTTTTTTATATATATATTTTTAATAAACTATGTTTTGAATTCCTGAATAGACTGCATTAGAGCTCGATAAACTTATTTTTAAATATATCAATGGCTTATGGGGGTGCGCTAATGCATAATATTTTTAAATCACAATAATTACATAAGATGAAGGGCATTTTATTCATCAAAATACCGGTAAATAAAACCTCATTATAATGCTAACCAGAGTTTGATATAACGATAGAAGCCATTCACAGCACACCGAAGAGAAGTGTGAACACGCTCCCTGGGGCAGCTGGGAGGGAGGTGGTAGGAGATTGGGAGGTATGGACCCCTAATATCTCCTAAAGAGGGACACTTGGGAGGTATGGACCCCTAATATCTCCTACAGAGGGACACTTGGAGGTATGGAGCCCTAATATCTCCTAAAGAGGGACACTTGGAGGTACGGACCCCTAATATCTCCTAAAGAGGGACACTTGGGAGGTATGGACCCCTAATATCTCCTAAAGAGGGACACTTGGGAGGTACAGACACTAATATCTCCTAAAGAAGGACACTTGGGAGGTACAGACACTAATATCTCCTAAAGAGGGACACTTGGGAGGTACAGACACTAATATCTCCTAAAGAGGGACACTTGGGAGGTACAGACCCCTAATATCTCCTAAAGAGGGACACTTGGGAGGTATGGACCACTAATATCTCCTAAAAAGGGACACTTGAGAGGAATGGACCCCTAATATCTCCTAAAGAGGGACATTGGGAGATATGAAACCCTAATATTCTTAAAGAGGGACACTTGGGAGGTACAGACACTATTATCTCCTAAAAAGGGACACTTGGGAGGTATGGACCCCTAATATCTCCTAAAGAGGGACACTTGGGAGGTACAGACCCCTAATATCTCCTAAAGAGGGATACTTGGGAGGTATGGACCCCTAATATCTCCTAAGGAGGGACACTTGGGAGGTATAGATCCCTAATATCTTCTAAAGAGGGACACTTGGGAGATATGGAACCCTAATATCTCCTAAAGCGGGACACTTGAGAGGTATGGACCCCTAATGTCTCCTAAAGAGGGACATTGGGAGGTACAGACCCCTAATATCTCCTAAAGAGGGACACTTGGGAAGTACAGACCCCTAATATCTCCTAAAGAGGGATATTTGGGAGATAGGGAACCCTAATATCTCCTAAAGAGGGACACTTGGGAGGTATGGACCCCTAATATCTCCTAAAGAGGGACATTTGGGAGATATGAAACCCTAATATTCTTAAAGAGGGACACTTGGGAGGTATGGACCCCTAATATCTCCTAAAGAGGGACACTTGGGAGGTACAGACCCCTAATATCTCCTAAAGAGGGATACTTGGAGGTATGGACCCCTAATATCTCCTAAGGAGGGACACTTGGGAGGTATAGATCCCTAATATCTCCTAAAGAGGGACATGGGAGGTATGGAACCCTAATATCTCCTAAAGAGGGACACTTGAGAGGTATGGACCCCTAATGTCTCCTAAAGAGGGACATTGGGAGGTACAGACCCCTAATATCTCCTAAAGAGGGACACTTGGGAAGTACAGACCCCTAATATCTCCTAAAGAGGGACATTTGGGAGATAGGGAACCCTAATATCTCCTAAAGAGGGACACTTGGGAGATATGAAACCCTAATATTCTTAAAGAGGGACACTTGGGAGGTACAGACACTAATATCTTCTAAAGAGGGACACTTGGGAGGTACGGACCCCTAATATCTACTGAAGAGGACACTTGGGGGAATTCAGGCCCTGGGCCATTTGATCCCATAAGAGAAGACTTGGTAAAACATGTGCCCTCCATTTTGCAGTTGGTGTGTTTGTGAATTGCCCCACTTGTCTTTTGTGCATATGGCTCTACAACTTACCCAATTCTCTACCCATTTCCCTTTCTAAAACAAGCCTGGCACCTTACAGCTTCGCTCAGATGACAGTATATGGTTTTAATAAAAAGTGCATTTCCCAAAAGCAGATGCTGTGTAGGTGAGAACACGTCAGTATTTCACATGTTCAGTGTCAGACTTTGACTGGTGTTGGGAAATGACCTGCAACACATAACGCAGTGTTACGGCCTTGGTGGGGAAAGTGTTTTACATAAATATTTAAATTGTAATATTATTACTTATTTTATCTAGCTGCGGAGATGCTGTGTCAATGATTACAATAAAAAGTGAACATTAATATTTAATATTCATTTTGAGCCTTTTTCTGTTTTTTTTTTAACTAGCTTGATCTCTTAAGATAGATAGATAGACAGACAGACAGACAGATATGAGAGAGAGAGAGAGAGATACAGATATGAGAGATAGATAGATAGATAGATAGATAGATAGATAGATATAGATATAGATAGATAGATAGATATGAGATAGATAGATAGATAGATAGATAGATAGATAGATAGATAGATAAATAGATAGATAGATAGATAGATAGATAGATAGATAGATAGATAGATAGATATAGATAGATATGAGATAGATAGAGATAGATATGAGATAGATAGGTAGATAGATAGATAGATAGATAGATAGATAGATAGATAGATAGATAGATAGATAGCCAGGCAGGCAGACAGAAAGACAGACTGAGAAACAGATATAAAGAAAGATAGATAGATAGATAGATAGATAGATAGATAGATAGATAGATAGATAGATAGAAAGATAGATAGATAGATAGATAGATAGATAGATAGATAGATAGTTATGAGACAGATAAATATGGGATAGATGGATAGATAGATAGATAGAAAGATAGATAGATAGATAGATAGATAGATAGATAGATATGAGACAGATAAATATGGGATAGATAGATGGATAGATAGATACATAGATAGATAGATAGATAGATAGATAGACAGATAGATAGATAGAAATAAGATAGACAGATAGATAGATACATAGATAGATACATGTGTCCCTGTGTTTAGGAGATCAGACTCTGTGGTGTGTATAGAAGGGTATCACCCTGGTGTCCCTGTGTTTAGGAGATCAGACTGTGTGTTGTGTATAGAAGTGTATCACCCTGGTGTCCCTGTGTTTAGGAGATCAGACTGTGTGGTGTGTATATAAGTGTATCACCCTGGTGTCCCTGTGTTTAGGAGATCAGACTGTGTGGTGTGTATATAAGTGTATCACCCTGGTGTCCCTGTGTTTAGGAGATCAGACTGTGTGGTGTGTATATAAGTGTATCACCCTGGTGTCCCTGTGTTTAGGAGATCAGACTGTGTGGTGTGTATATAAGTGTATCACCCTGGTGTCCCTGTGTTTAGGAGATCAGACTGTGTGGTGTGTATATAAGTGTATCACCCTGGTGTCCCTGTGTTTAGGAGATCAGACTGTGTGGTGTGTATAGAAGTGTATCACCCTGGTGTCCCTGTGTTTAGGAGATCAGACTGTGTGGTGTGTATATAAGTGTATCACCCTGGTGTCCCTGTGTTTAGGAGATCAGACTGTGTGGTGTGTATATAAGTGTATCACCCTGGTGTCCCTGTGTTTAGGAGATCAGACTGTGTGGTGTGTATATAAGTGTATCACCCTGATGTCCCTGTGTTTATGAGATCAGACTGTGTGGTGTGTATATAAGTGTATCACCCTGGTGTCCCTGTGTTTAGGAGATCAGACTGTGTGTTGTGTATAGAAGTGTATCACCCTGGTGTCCCTGTGTTTAGGAGATCAGACTGTGTGGTGTGTATATAAGTGTATCACCCTGGTGTCCCTGTGTTTAGGAGATCAGACTGTGTGGTGTGTATAGAAGTGTATCACCCTGGTGTCCCTGTGTTTAGGAGATCAGACTGTGTGGTGTGTATATAAGTGTATCACCCTGGTGTCCCTGTGTTTAGGAGATCAGACTGTGTGGTGTGTATATAAGTGTATCACCCTGATGTCCCTGTGTTTATGAGATCAGACTGTGTGGTGTGTATATAAGTGTATCACCCTGGTGTCCCTGTGTTTAGGAGATCAGACTGTGTGGTGTGTATATAAGTGTATCACCCTGGTGTTCCTGTGTTTAGGAGATCAGACTGTGTGGTGTGTATATAAGTGTATCACCCTGGTGTATCTGTGTTTAGGAGGTCAGACCGTGTGGTGTGTATATAAGTGTATCACCCTGGTGTCCATGTGTTTAGGAGATCACACTGTGTGGTGTGTATATAAGTGTATCACCCTGGTGTATCTGTGTTTAGGAGATCAGACTGTGTGGTGTGTATATAAGTGTATCACCCTGGTGTCCCTGTGTTTAGGAGATCAGACTGTGTGGTGTATATAGAAGTGTATCACCCTGGTGTTCCTGTGTTTAGGAGATCAGACTGTGTGGTGTATATAGAAGTGTATCACCCTGGTGTCCCTGTGTTTAGGAGATCAGACTGTGTGATGTGTATATAAGTGTATCACCCTGGTGTCCCTGTGTTTAGGAGATCAGACTGTGTGGTGTGTATATAAGTGTATCATCCTGGTGTCCCTGTGTTTAGTAGATCAGACTGTGTGGTGTGTATAGAAGTGTATCACCCTGGTGTCCCTGTGTTTAGGAGATCAGACTGTGAGGTGTGTATATAAGTGTATCACCCTGGTGTCCCTGTGTTTAGGAGATCAGACTGTGTGGTGTGTATATAAGTGTATCACCCTGGTGTCCCTGTGTTTAGGAGATCAGACTGTGTGATGTCTATATAAGTGTATCACCCTGGTGTCCCTGTGTTTAGGAGATCAGACTGTGTGGTGTGTATAGAAGTGTATCACCCTGGTGTCCCTGTGTTTAGGAGATCAGACTGTGTGGTGTGTATATAAGTGTATCACCCTGGTATCCCTGTGTTTAGGAGATCAGACTGTGTGGTGTGTATATGTGTATCACCCTGTGTCCCTGTGTTTAGGAGATCAAACTGTGTGGTGTGTATAGAAGTATATCACCCTGGTGTCTCTGTGTTTAGGAGATCAGACTGTGTGGTGTGTATATAAGTGTATCACCCTGGTGTCCCTGTGTTTAGGAGATCAGACTGTGTGGTGTGTATAGAAGTGTATTACCCTGGTGTCCCTGTGTTTAGGAGATCAGACTGTGTGGTGTGTATAGAAGTGTATCACCCTGGTGTCCCTGTGTTTAGGAGATCAGACTGTGTGGTGTGTATATAAGTGTATCACCCTGGTGTCCCTGTGTTTAGGAGATCAGACTGTGTGGTGTGTGTATATAAGTATATCACCCTGGTGTCTCTGTGTTTAGGAGATCAGACTATGTGGTGTGTATATAAGTGTATCACCCTGGTGTCCCTGTGTTTAGGAGATCTTTAGACTTGACTGTGGTGTGTGTATATAAGTATATCACCCTGGTGTCCCTGTGTTTAGGAGATCAGACTGTGTGGTGTGTATATAAGTGCATCACCCTGGTGTACCTGTGTTTAGGAGATCAGACTGTGTGATGTGTATAGAAGTGTATCACCCTGGTGTCCCTGTGTTTAGGAGATCAGACTGTGTGGTGTATATAAGTGTATCACCCTGGTGTCCCTGTGTTTAGGAGATCAGACTGTGTGGTGTGTATATAAGTGTATCACCCTGGTATCCCTGTGTTTAGGAGATCAGACTGTGTGGTGTGTATATGTGTATCACCCTGTGTCCCTGTGTTTAGGAGATCAAACTGTGTGGTGTGTATAGAAGTATATCACCCATGCTGCCCCGGCATAACAATGGTGAAGTTATCTCTTCATTTTTGCCTACAGTGCTATGCTACATAGCAGCATGCCACATGAGACGTCGGAAGGGAAGGGGTTAATTATTTCATATTGTTTGGAGTATACGTCAGGAGTGTCAACTCTGGTCTTCAGATAGTTTATATACCGCTTTCATGGCTATAAGTTAACCCTTGGACGCTGGATAGGTCTCTTGCGCTCCGTGCTGTCCCGGAGCTGTAATAATATTACCATGTTATTTTCCTGCGCTCCGTGCTGCCCAGGAGCTGTAATGGAACCGTATTAATACAGCTGACAGTCCTGACGTATACTCCAAACAACATGAAATAATTAACCCCTTCTCTTCTGACGTCTCGAGTGGCATGCTGCTATGTAGCATAGCACTGTAGGCAAAAATTAAGAGATAACATCACCCTTGTTATGCAGGGGCAGCATGCAACATTTTACTATTCGACTTGAGAATCTCGCACTGTCATGCCGTGCGAGATTCTCGTGTCGACATTTGGTAACCTTGTCATTTGGTCGCACGCTCTTCTGCATGTAACCCTTTAAAAGTAAACCATTAGGAACTTCAAAGATGTAATTTTGGTTAAAGGGATAGTAATACTTCATTTTATATTTATTTTATTTTGTAGGCATTAAAAAAACATGAAGAACGATATAAGTCTTATCTCTCAAACCTTTATGGTTTGAGAGATATTCACAAGCAAAGTTTCCCCTCCCGCCCCTTTTACCTAGTGTAAGCCATCTCTTCTCAGATGTGGAATGCAGTCCATAGACCAGATAGATAACAGAAGGGGACAATCTTCTTCCTATGAGAACAATGAAAGCCCTGCCCCCCTTGACAAGCTTTTCAGGTTTTTCCCTTATCTTAATTGAAGATTGTCCCTCTCTGCAGTCTACCTGGGCACCTCCCTTCTGATCTGGCTGAGCAGTGTTACATCAGTAAAAGGGGCGGGAGGGGATACTTTATCATTGAATTACTCTTGTACTTCAACTCTGACAGAATTGAAATAACAGTTTGCCAAAGTCCAAATACTATGATGATTAATTAGAGCTGCTTTTATTATGAAACATTTCTATCCCTTTAAATTCTGCAGTGTGTGAATACAAATCAGAGCCTGGCCCAAAATGTGCAGTCGGACACCGGAAAGTAATTTGTGGCGGATTAATTCTCCAGAGTTTTTTTCATCCATGACATTGATCCATTTTCACAGGTCATATAAACATTAAGAAATGTCAGAACTGGAGGAGGAAATTGAGAGATTAGCACGCGGGAGCCGAGTCTCTCTGTTAAATACAAGCTAGGGGTGTGGAAGGGAGAAGGAATGCAGCCCTAGAGGTTGACTGGTGATGTTATGGGTGAGAGGAGAATGTGTCTATGGGAAATGGGATTTGGGAAATATTTTCCTTGCATGGGAAGGAGCGTGTGTGTGTGTGGATGTGGGGGGGGCTTCTTTCCTGCAAGATAAATTATATCGGGGATAAAGAGATCTGTATCAGAATATATGAGGAAGGAGAAGTTGGTTCTGCAGAACAATGCAAACTGTCACAGCAGTGATAGGCAACCAGATTTATACTGTTGGCTACCGATGTGGCCCTTGAGCCCCCCAAAAGACAAAACATTATGGTATAAAATTATAAATAGGGGGTTGAAACAAATGTTAAGTGTATAGGGGGTTCAAGGCTGGGGTGTCAGACAGTGTATGTTTGGGTCTGTGACTACCAGAGAAACAAGGCTGGGGTATCAGACAGTGTATGTGTGGGTCTGTGACTACCAGTAGAACAAGACTGGGATATCAGACAGAGTATGTTTGGGTCTGTGACTTCCAGTGAAAAA
>CM074727.1:13541528-13567768 GCA_037306005.1 Rhinophrynus dorsalis | reverse complement strand
TGTCAATCAATTCACCAAATGATGAAAGTTTATCACTAAATAAATCTGGTGCAAGAAATACATCCTCCATACAGTTTGGTTGATTGTTTGTGCAGATATAATGCTGTTATTGAGATTACCATCCACTGTTCTTCTATTCAGAAAAGCTGTTACCTTATCTCAGTCCATTTACAGACAAAGCAGCACCGTCACTTCTTAGGCACTCCACCCACTTTACTGCTAGTTCCAGTCACTCTCTGTTCTGTCCCTCCCACTCTCATACCTCCTAAGTGTCCTTCTTTAGGAGGGACAGTCCCTCGTTTAGACCCAAATCCCACTGTCCCTCTTTCCCACCCTGATGTCCCTCTTTTTTAGGAGATCAGAGTGTGTGGGGTGTGTATAAGTGTATTACATTGCTCCACAGCAATAAAACTCACATTATTGTTTCTTTAAACATCAGTATATGTGTTTATAAATTAGTCTGCTTAAATAAAATACTTTGATCTTGTTATAAGTCATTTATTAGGTAACACAAGGAGGTGTCAATAGGTCATGAAACAGTCTGAAAATTCTTGGTAATACCCGCCCACCTGCCACACCCCCAGCAACACCCCCTAAAACACAATTGTCCATCTTTGGCAATTTGAATTGTTGGGAGGTATGCACTCTGCACTCATTTTAAAGGGGAACTATCACCCCGCAATAACTTAATGTTCACTTATTGCTCACCTGGCGACTAGCTGCTTAGTAGCGCTAGTCGCCAGCAATATTACCCGGTTCTTCACACGGTGCAAAAGGGACTGACAGCGCAGGCGCACGGACGTCACTGCGAAGAGACGTCCGTGCTTCCTGCTCCTGTCACCAAAGGTAAAACGCCGATATCTGAAGAACCGGGTAATATTGCTGGCGACTAGCGCTACTAAGCAGCTAGTCGCCAGGTGAGCAATAAGTGAACATTAAGTTATTGCGGGGTGATAGTTCCCCTTTAAGAACAATCCCCGCTGCCCCTCCTCCAGATCCCACCCACTCCAATCAAGCCCATCCTGCTTTATGACATACAAATTGCTTAATTTGAATAATCCCACCCCCAGACCTCAGGAGATTTGAGACAAGGTTAGCAGGTAATTTCCGTCCCTTTAAAGTGAAATAATCAGCCATTTCTTATCAGACCAGAGGCCCTTTTGTGTATTAACCCTTTGAGTGCCAGGGGGTATGCAACTTATTGTGGAGCAATGTGCTGCATACCCCTCTGGCATTCAAAGGGTTAAACCTGATCCCATGGGATCTCCTATTGGGGAAGACTTAATAAATAGATTGGGTCTGCTCTGTGAATTATGGTTTCCCCCAAATGGCTTTTTATTGATGCCGATAGGGGAATTGAGATGTTAAGGTCCCATAAATCCCAAGTGTCCCTCTTTAAGAGATATAGGGGTCCATACCTCCCAAGTGTCCCTCTTTAGGAGATATTAGGTGTCGATACCTCCCAAGTGTCCCCCTTTAGGAGATATTAGGGGTCCGTACCTCCCAAGTGTCCCTCTTTAGGAGATATTAGGGGTCCATACCTCCCAAGTGTCCCTCTTTAGGAGATATTAGAGATCTATACCTCCAAAGTGTCCCTCTTTAGGAGATATTAGGGACCTATACCTTCCAAGTGTTCCTCTTTAGGAGATATTGAGGGTCCATACTTCCCAAGTGTCCCTCTTTAGGAGATATTAGTGGTCCATACCTCCCAAGTGTCCATCTTTAGGAGATATTAGTGGTCTGTACCTCCCAAGTGTCCCTCTTTAGGAGATATTAGGGGTCTATACCTCCCAAGTGTCCCTTTTTAGGAGATATTAGGGGTCTGTACCTTCCAAGTGTCCCTCTTTAGGAGATATTAGGGGTCTGTACCTTCCAAGTGTCCCTCTTTAGGAGATATTAGGGGTTCATAGTCCACACAGGTGGCCCAACTGTAGTCTATACCATTGAATGCAGGAAGGCCAAGACATCCTTTGCCCTAGTTCTCTGGTGCCTAAAGGGTTAACAAATTCCTATTTCCTGCAGCTCTCAGAACAACAACAAGCATTGAAGCACTTATCGTGACTGCAGGAATCTCATATCCTCAGCATCTTGGGGGTGATCTGACAGAAAGGTTCACATATTTTAAGGAATCAACAAAGCACAAGAGAGATGCGTGTGACCTTTGAATAAATAGCGTGGGGACTATCCTTCTCTCTTCCCTCTGTATCAACAGTATAGGTGGCCGCAGTTCATCTTTTATTTAAACACTATCACTTGTTCACTGTGTTTTTAAAAAAAATGGTATTGGCATAACGTCAAGTTTTAGCAATCCTGCAGCTCGATTTCTGGCAAGGAAATTGTTTATCAGCACCTTGACTCCTGTTAGGAGTTAAAGGGATAGTAATGTTTCACAATAAAAGCAGCTCCAATTAATCTTCATAGTATTTGGGCCATGGAGAGTGTTATTTCAATACTGTCAGAGTTGTAGTACAAGAGTAATTGAATGATAAAGTATCCCCCTCCCGCCCCTTTTACTGATGTAACACTGCTCACCTCAGAGTAGCAAGACTGTCCGGATGGATCACAGAGAGGGACAATCTTCAGTGATCATAAGGAAAAACCTGTCAAGGGGTGCAGGGTTTTCCTTATGATCACAGTAAGAAGATTGTCCCTTGCTGTGATCTGTCCGGTCAAGAGACCAGATTCCACATCTGAGGGGAGGCGGCTTACACTAGGTAAAAGGGGCGGGAGGGGGATACTTTATCATTCAATTACTCTTGTACTACAACTCTGACAGTATTGAAATAACACTCTCTATGGCCTAAATACTATGAAGATTAATCAGATCTGCTTTTATTTTGAAACATTACTGTCCCTTTAATGTCCCTCATATGTGTTATGTAACCATTTCTGTGCCAGGAGCAACAGGATCGCTAGGTTCCCAAACAACCAAGGGCTTGGATCAATCTAATTCATTATAGGTGCACCACAAAGTCAGATCACACCAAAACTAGCTGGGGGGGAAAGTACCATTATACGCCTCAAGCTGGCGTAAAGACCTGAGAGTTTAACCCTTTGAGAGCTGGAGAGGTACGCAACGCATTGCTCTGGCACTCAAGGGGTTAAAGCAGTGTTTCCCATTTTTATTTTCCTCAGTGTGACACATCCTTTTAAGTTGTGGCACATTTAGATGAACAGTTTGCATTTCATTGACACATTGTTGCAAGATAAACAATTTAATACACAACACATAAATTACTCATCTGTTAGGAACCTGCTTCTCAAGGTGTTAATCCCTGTCTCTCTTTCCTACCCTGATGTCCCTAGATCTACTGTTTGAATACTCCAAGGTCCACATATCTGTCTCATACCTCCCAAGTGTCCCTCTTTAGGAGATATTAGGGGTCTGTAACTCCCAAGTGTCCCTCTTTAGGAGATATTAGGGGTCTGTAACTCCCAAGTGTCCCTCTTTAGGAGATATTAGGGGTCTGTACCTCCCAAGTGTCCCTCTTTGGGAGATATTAGGGGTCCGTACCTCCCAAGTTTCCCTCTTTAGGAGATATTAGGGTCTGTACCTCCCAAGTGTCCCTCTTTGGGAGATATTAGAAGTCCATGCCTCCCAAGTGCCCCTCTTTAGGAGATTTTAGGGGTCCGTACCTCCCAAGTGTCCCTCTTTAGGAGATATTAGGGGTCCATGCCTCCCAAGTTTCCCTTTTTAGGAGATATTAGGGGTCTGTACCTTCCAAGTGTCCCTCTTTAGGAGATTTTAGGGGTCCGTACCTCCCAAGTGTCCCTCTTTAGGAGATATTAGGACTCCGTACCTCCCAAGTGCCCCTCTTTAGGAGATTTTAGGGGTCCATACATCCCAAGTGTCCCTCTTTAGGAGATATTAGGACTCCGTACCTCCCAAGTGCCCCTCTTTAGGAGATATTAGGACTCCGTACCTCCCAAGTGTCCCTCTTTAGGAGATATTAGGACTCCGTACCTCCCAAGTGTCCCTCTTTAGGAGATATTAGGGGTCCATACATCCCAAGTGTCCCTCTTTAGGAGATATTAGGACTCCGTACCTCCCAAGTGCCCCTCTTTAGGAGATTTTAGGGGTCCATACATCCCAAGTGCCCCTCTTTAGGAGATTTTAGGGGTCAGTACCTCCCAAATGTCCCTCATTAGGAGATTTTAGGGGTCAGTACCTCCCAAATGTCCCTCTTTAGGAGATATTAGGAGTCCCTACCTCCCAAGCGTCCATCTTTTGGAGATATTAGGGGACCGGACCTCCCAAGTGTCCCTCTGTAGGAGATATGGGATAGTAATACTTAATTATTACTAATCCCTATATTAAAGTCCTATTAAAAATAAATATATTGCCCCCAGTGTCATCTCTCAAACCTTTATGGTGATTGAGCACCAATCACCCCGTTACACACTTTCCAGCTGATTCCTGTGCATGAATGATGTCTTTATGACCTGTATGTCGGATAATTCATGTTTTACTTGTGGACGCATCTCGGATCTTGACACAGAGTTTTTAAAATACAACACTTCAGCAAAACAACGAGTAATTAGTCAATTAATATTTGATGGGGAGATATTAATTATTTACGGCAAACCTTTATGGTTTGAGAGATAATCGCTCCTAAAGTTGCCCTCTCCCTCCCCCTTCCCCGTAGTCAGCGTTCTAGCTGACTGCAGGGAAGCCTGTCGTATGACTTTCAGGCGGCTCTGCAGCAGAGCCGAGATCACGTTAATAAAAAAGAAATCTTTCATTGAAACGTCTTCTATGTGTGTTTGGTTTGTGCCTGGTTTGCAAGCACACATAGAAGACCATTTTAGTGAAATATTTTATTATTAACGCGATCGCAGCTCTGCTGCAGAGCCGCCTGATGATCTATGACCGGATTTCCCTTCAGTCAGCTACAACGCTGATTTCGGGGAAGGGGGAGGGAGAGGGCAACTTTAGAAGCGATTATCTCTCAAACCATAAAGGTTTGAGAGATGACACTGGGGGCAATACATTTATTTTTAATAGGACTTTAATATAAGGATTAGTAATACTTAAGTATTACTATCCCTTTAAGCTAGTCGCCACCTGCCTAATTATTGCAGGTCGACTTTAAGTGTGGTGGTAGTTCTGCTTTGAATGTTTTTTTTGGCCTCTTCTGGATCAAAAGGGGCGATATAACACGGGCTGTACGCATTTCTTTTTTTCAGCCTCATCAACTACATTATAATGTTACTAGTTGAACAGCCAGTGTGCACGGGCCACAGTGCCAGGCAGCAATGGCCGCGGTGCAGTCATGCGCAATAGAGGCTGACCGCTCCGTGGCTGATAACGGAGCGGGGTGCTCCGAATTCAGACCGTAGTTCTCTCTGCGCACCTTCCATGCACAGAGAGGACTACTGTCTAAATTCAGATTGACCCACTCTGTTATCAGCCGTGAAGCACGCAGTCTCTACTGCGCATGACTGCAGCGCACCCAGTCGTCTGTACTGAGCATGACAGCTTCTGACAAACATACATTAGCAAATTATTATATAGGATTAAGCAGTCATAGGGACTGGAAATGAATGCCATTGCCTGATTTAGAGTTGAATTATCGTAATAATTCATATTTGCTTTTAAAATGTTAAAGGAATAGTAATACTTAAGTATTACTAATCCCTATAGTAAATCCCTACTAAAAAAAAAAATGTACTGCCCCCAGTGTCATCTCTCAAACCTTTATGGTTTGAGAGATGAACGCTTCTAAAGTTGCCCTCTCCCTCCCCCTTCCCCGTAGTCAGTGTTCTAGCTGACTGCAGGGAAGAGAGTTGTACGACTTTCAGGCGGCTCTCCAGCACAGCCACGATCGTTACTAAAAAAGAAAACTTTCATTGAAATGGTCTTCTACGTGTGATTGGTTTGTGCTTGGTTTGCAAGCACACGTAGAAGACTGTTTTAGTGACAGTCTTTTTTTTTTAGTTAATGCGATCGCGGCTCTGCTGCAGAGCCGCCTGATGATCTATGACCGGATTTCCCTTCAGTCAGCTACAAAGCTGACTTCGGGGAAAGGGGAGGGAGAGGGCAACTTTAGAAGCGTTCATCTCTCAAACCATAAAAGTTTGAGAGATGACACTTGGGGCAATACGGTTTTTTTTTTAGTAGGGCTTTACTATAGGGATTAGTAATACTTAAGTATGACTATCCCTTTAAATAAACCCTTGAATACTAGGGAGGTATTCAACATATTGCTGTGCAATGTGCTCAAGACCTCTCTAGCATTTTAGGGGTTAATACGCAGTTCTCTAAATCAGCAACTTTTTGCAGTTTCACGATAAATGACTAATAATTCTTATACGTCTCTCAGACACATTTATTATATAAGCGCCAATCACCCCGTTATACACTTTCCAGCTGATTCCTGTGCATGAATGATGTCTTTATGACCTGTATCTCGGATAATTCATGTTTTACTTGTGGACGCATCTCGGCTCTTGACACAGAGTTTTTAAAATACAACTCTTCAGCGAAACAACGATTAATTAGTCAATTAATATTTGATGGGGAGAGATTAATTATTTACGGCAACAGACAGAAGTTCTATAAATGAGAAATAAATGTAATAGATCGTGTGATACTTGTGTAGATTTTTTTGGTGATTGCTGAAGACAAATCACCCTCCAAAGATCTTGCAGCGTATCAGTTTAACCCCTTGGATGCTACAGCTGACTCCAGTGCTTTGCTTTCCAATGAGATGGATACATCTTTAACACATAAGAGGTTAAAGGGATAGTAATGGTTAATTTTAAGTTGATTTAATATTGTAGACATTAAAAAAAGAATAATATCGATGTAAGTCTTATCTCTCAAACCTTTATGGTTTGAGAGATATAACTTGCTAAAGTTACTTTTTCCTGGCTGTTTCACTCAAGTCTGCCATCTAACTGTCAGCTGCAGATTCAAGTCATTTGACCAGACAGAGGCTCTTCAGCAGAGCTGAAATCACGCTATTTAGAAATAAATACTTTATTGGAACGTGCAAGCTAGGCACACTTTGTAAACCATTCCAAATTATGAATTTATCATTAGATATCGTTATAACAGCGCTGCTGAAGAGCCACATCTGGTCAAGTGACCAGAATCTGCTTCTGACAGCTTTACAGCTCGTCAAGCAGAAAGGGGAGGGACCAGAGAACTTTATTTTCCTATATCTCTCAAACCATAACGGTTTGAGAGATACGAATAAGTGCAAGTACTCTCTTTTAATTGTATATACCATATAGTCAGTACTTTTTTTCTGACATTACTATCCCTTTAAATGAGCACTTGCTAAAATATAAATTGTTCTCGCAGTTAGGCAAAAGCTTCCCTTGATTTAGTAAATGTTACGCGGACATGTCACCTTGAATTTTTTTTTAGTTTTTGAAAACGTCATCCAAAACCAACAATGTGTCATGTTAACCAAAACTCCAACAGACAGGCCCGGACTGGCCCTCGGGCATACCGGGTATTTGCCCAGTGGGCCGGTCCGAGCGTTTAAAAAAAAAATAACGAACGCCCACCGCCGCTGCCCCCCATGGGCTGCTAAAAAAATAAAAATGGGCCGCTCAGCCTTAACCTGGCCTATTTTTTTAAGCAGTCCCAGGAAGGTGCGCAGAGAGGACTCCGGTCCGTATTTGGAGCGACACACTTCATATCAGCCGCGGCACATTCAGGCAGTCTGTACTGCGCATCACTGCAGTGCAGGCAGTCTCTATTGTGCATGACTGCAGCCCACACAGTCTCTACTGCACATGACGGCTTCTGACAAACATCCTAGCGAATTATTATATAGGATGTTTGGTAAAAACCAATCAGTTTCTTCCTCATACATCAAACACTGAAACAGAATTATGTGCTGAGTGACTGTTCCCCCATCCCCCAGTACAGACTGGAAGCTACTGGACAGAAGCCTGACACAAAGAATGTGGTGAGGAAATGATGTTTTTAGGGCTACAGGTCACTACAGAGTGAGTGAGCAGATGTCTCTGTCAACAGCAGCTCCACAGGCCTGCAGACTATTTGACTTGGCAGAGGTTCAGGTGTGAGTCTAAATTAGTGTATCTGTCATTGTGAAATATATAATTTCAACTATTATCAAGACTTTTTGGCTTCTCAGGTCAGAGTTGATATTAATAAAATTCATTCAGGATTTATGGAAGGGAAAAGTATATAAGATAGAAATTAACTGCTGATTTCAGTTCGTCTAGAGATATTAAGGTTTATGCTCACTATGCTTTTTATCTCTAGATGACAGACGAGAGTTGGTACCGTGTTAGCCGTACAAATTCAGGAGACAAATATAGTTGTTGATACCTTTATTGGCTAACTAAAGAGATTTAAGATGCAAGCTTTCAAGACCTTGAAAGCTTGCATCTTAAATCTGTTTAGTTAGCCAATAAAGGTATCAACAACTATATTTGTCTCCTGAATTTGTACGGCTAACATGGTGCCAACTCTCGTCTGTCATCTAGAGATAAAAAGCATAGTGAGCATAAACCTTAATCCTCCTCTGCTAGGATTTATGGAAAAGAGGCCTGTATATAAAATACAGGAGGCAAATATAGTAAAGTTGATGCCTTTATTGTCTAACTAAGCAGATTTAGCATGCAAGCTTTCATAGACTCACCATATGTACTGTTTTAAAAGGGACAGTTCTGTTTTTTTCATATTTCCAGACCGTCCCGTCTGTTTAATAGAAATGTCAGTTTTGCCCCGTTTTTAATATAACTTATATATAGTTTTTAATTTAAAAAAAAAAAAAAAAACTGAACGCGGCTTATTTCTCATAAGATAAAGTAAATCGGAACTTCCTTCTGTCACAGTAGTGGTTTTACTGAACACACTGATTACCATACAGTCTTATGAATCGAGTAACTCATAACTATCTAAGACTCTCGAGTCTATGGTAAATTACCATAGAGTCTCGTAGACAGTGAAATGAGGACAACTCGACGAGTCATAAGACTCTATGGTAATCCAGTCATACCCAGTAAAACCACTAGTGTAAGTGATGAACAGAGAGAGAGAGATGACCGCTAGTAAGAGACGGAGCAAACGCGTTCTCGCTGCTTGCAGGTTACTACGATCTTTCTCTGAGTGACGGAGTCCCACTGTCCGTCTGTCCCACACCCCATCCTGTTTTTGTCTCAAGGAAATATGGTCAGCCTAAGCTTTCAACACCTCTTGGGTCTCTTCCTCAGGCAGGTTATACCTGAGGAAGAGACCTGTGAGGTCTTGAAAGCTTGCATCCTAAATCTACTGAGTTAGGCAATAAAGGTATCAACAACTATATTTGCCTCCTGTATTTTTGTGGCTAACACGGTACCAACTCTCATATTTAAGATAGAAATTAACTGTCCCTGCTAATTTCAATTCATCTAGAGATAAAAAGCACAGTGAGCATAAGCCGTAATCCTCGTCTGCTTGGGTTTATGGAAAGGAGTTATATATAACATAAAAGTGAACTGCCCCTGCTGATTTCAGTTCATCTATAGATAAAAATCATAGTGAGTAAATGCAGTAATCCTCATCTGCTTGGGTTCATGGAAAATATATACAGTATATATAAAATTAGAAATGAACTGCACATGCTCAGTTTACTTTACCTAAAGATAAACTGATCATTGAGTGTATGCAGTAATCCTTATTTTATTATTCTTGAGTTTCATAATAATAATAATAATAATAATTATTATATCCAAGTATTTTAATAGGATGGATACATTGAAATTGTCTCTCATTTTCAAGTTCATCCTGGGGTATGGATGTTATTATTACCCAATTTAATGGTACTCATTTTATCTACCTTGGAAGGATGAAAGGATGAGTTGACCTGCTGGGACAAGAACCTACGATTCTGAGGTTTGAACAAATTCTACAGCTGATGCTTTAAAGGAGCAGTAAACTTTTTTTTATGAAAACACATATTTTATAGAGCATTTACTGCTGAATAAAACAAGGTCATTCCCATCACTGTCAGATGTTTTATTCAAAATTTATAACAGTTCAAATAACCAGGAAGTGAATTTACTGTGTTTACTTCCTGATAGTTCTAACTGACAGGAAGTGAATTTACTGTGTTTACTTTCTGATAGTTCTGACAGGAAGTGAATTTACTGTGTTTACTTCCTGATGGTTGTAACTGACAGGAAGTGACTCAGCAGTTTCCATCACATTCTATGGAGAACTGTATGTCTCTGACTTTCCTGACTTTCCTCTCCATTAGAATCTAACAGGAAATCTAATTAGAATTTGACCACTAGAGGGCACTGCTAATCACTCCCATCCTAAAAAAACCCTCCCTGAACCCAAACTCACTGTCAAATTACCGGCCAATTTCCCTACTCCCGTTCGCCTCCAAGCTTCTCGAGCGCCTTGCATATAACCGGCTCACTAAATTCCTCTACTCCCATTCCCTGCTAGATCCCTTGCAATCAGGATTCCGCCCTCATCACTCCACTGAGACTGCCCTCACTAAAGTGGCCAATGACTTGCTCTCAGCCAAGTCAAAAGGCCACTACTCCCTACTCATTCTTTTGGACCTGTCAGCCGCCTTTGACACAGTTGATCACCCACTCCTCCTCCAAGCCCTCCACTCCCTAGGTCTCTGCGACACTGCACTCTCCTGGTTTTCATCTTATCTCTGCAACCGCTCCTTCAGTGTTTCCTACTCTGGCTCCACTTCCCCACCCCTCCCACTGTCTGTTGGTGTGCCCCAAGGATCAGTACTGGGACCCTTGCTCTTCTCAATTTACACTGCTTCCCTTGGAAAACTAATAAACTCCTTTGGGTTTCACCATCATCTCTATGCTGATGACACCCAAATATATCTTTCCTCCCCAGACCTCTCCCCTTCCCTCCTGTCCCGAGTGTCTGACTGTCTGTCTGCTGTGTCTTCCTGGATGTCCTCCCATCAACTCAAACTTAACCTTGGCAAAACTGAACTAATTCTCTTCCCTCCATCTACAACCAGCCTTATCCCAAATATTACCCTCACCGTTAACAACACCTCCATCACACCAACCCCTACAGCACGCTGCCTGGGGGTCACATTTGACTCTGCCCTATCCTTCATTCCTCACATCCAGTCAATCTCCAACTCATGCCGCCTCCACCTCCGCAATATCTCTAGAATCCGACCCTTTCTCACAGAAGGCACTACCAAAATTCTAATCCAAACACTCATCATGTCCCGTCTTGACTACTGTAACTCCTTACTAATTGGCCTGCCTCTCACCCGACTAACCCCGCTACAGTCCATAATGAACTCTGCTGCAAGACTAATCTACCTCACTCATCGCTTCTCTAACACCACACCCCTCTGTCAGTCCCTACACTGGCTCCCGTTAGCATACAGAGTAAAATTCAAAACTCTGGTGCTAACTTATAGAGCCCTCACTAACACTGCACCCCCCTATATTTCATCTCTCATTTCCAAATATACTCCCGCCCGCCATCTTCGCTCTGCACATGACCTTCTGCTCTCCACAGCTCTTATCACATCCTCCCACTCCCGCCTACAGGACTTCTCCCGTGCTGCACCTGAGCTGTGGAATTCCCTCCCCCGCCCCATCAGACTCTCCCCCAGCCTTCAAATCTTCAGACGCTCCCTGAAGACTCACCTCTTCAGGGAGGCCTATCAACTGCCTCCATAAACATCATCACCAAGATTCACCCCTTGCACGGACTACTGCACTCAACGGCACTTCTCACTCCCACCCACTGACTGGCAGTTCATGTGGCAGGAGGCACTTAAACGCAATAGCACTTACTCCTTCTGTATCAAACCTACCTTCCTCTAGACTGTAAGCTCTCACAAGCAGGGCCCTCTGATCCTCCTGTTCTCCACATCTGATTGTACTATTTAATACCTCTGTATGTCTATTCCCAATTGTACAGCGCTGTGGAATTAGTTGGCGCTATATAAATAAAGAATAATAATAATAACTCTGGAAATATGAATCTCTCGGCAGTGGGAGTACCCTTATTTTACTCAGTAAGAAAATCCCTACAATACATATTTTTTCATAAAAAAAGTTTACTGCTCCTTTAACCAAAGGAGTATATATATAAAATAGAAATGAACTGTCTATGCTCATTTCAGTTCATCTAGAGATGAGACACAGTGAGTATGTGTAGTAATACCTCTCCTGGGTTTATGGAAAGGAAGTCTATATAAAATAGACATAAACTGTCTATGCTCATTTCTGTTCACCTACAGATAAAAGGCATAGGAAGTTTAGGCAAAAATCCTCCTTGCATTTTTAGAACAGATGTCTATATAAAATAGAAATTAACTGTCTATGCTCATTTCTGTTCATCTACAAATAAAAGACATAGGACGTATAGGCAGAAATCCTCCTTGGATTTCTAGAACAGATGTCTATATAAAATAGAAATTAATGATCCATGTTCATTTCAGTTTATCTAGAGACAGAAAACACAGTGAGTATGCACAATAATCCTATCCTCTTGGGTTTATGGAAACACAGTATATATAAAATAGACACTGACTGCCCATGCTCATTTCAGTTCACATACAATAAAAATCATGGTGAGTTTGTGCAGTAGACTTCTCTTCTTGAGTATATAGATATATATATAGATATAGATATATATAGCTGTTAGACTTGTGCACTGCAAACATTTTTGTTTAAATTCGATTTCAGCCAGATTTTTTTTTTTGTAGTTCGGAGGATCCGCATTTCGGACTAGATCTGTTCGACTTGTACGAAATTCGCCGACATTCCGAATTATTCGGCCCAATTTAACATACTTTAAAAAATTATTCTCCCGTGGGGTGGCCTGCCTGCCTGCCTACATAACTGTGAGACTGGCTGTGTCACTCTGAAAACTATTAAAACAAATTCCTAATCCTATATAATAATTTGCTAAATCGTGTGTAACGCTCGACATGCGCAGTTGACACTGCTGCGCGTGCAGCAGTCATGCGCAGTAGAGAATGCCCGCGCCGCGGCTGATACAGAGCTGGGCGCTCCGAAGGAGTGTCCAGCTCTGTATCAGCCGTGATGCGGGCAGTCTCTACTGCGTGTGACTGCCCCGCGACCGTCTGACAGAGGCACTGTGGCCCGTGTAACGGGCTGTTCAACTAGTATGTTTTATAATTTGCACAAGAACAAAGATGACTCTCCCTAGCAGTGGCAATAAGGTACTAATGCTGGCTGCCTATGCTACCTGCCTGACTACACAACAACTAGACCCTCGCTATCTCCTTCTGCTCTCTCTGAGCTCCAACAACGGACTGACAGGAAATACAGGCAGTCTGGGTGTCTGACGTGTCATTAGTCCAACCCCCATCATGAAACCAAGAAGCTAATTGGACTAGAGAGGGAGGGAAAGTATCGAATTTCTGAAATTTTCAATGACATTCTGAAACAGGGCTGTTCGGATTCGATTTAAAAGAAATAAAAATACTTATTCCTTTTGGATGGCCCGAATTACACCGAATTACCCTTATTCATCCGAATTCCGAAATCGTCCGAACCAATTCGCACAAGTCTAATATCTGTGAAACATCGACACTGATGACCAAAGCCATACAAAAAAGTATGGTTACACAGAGAAGTATAGAGCATCGAATTCTGAACATAAGAAAAAGAGATCGAAAAACATGTGAGTGTATTCGTCAGCAAACAACGGTCTATGACATCACGGAAAAAGTTGAGCTCCTAAAATGGAAACGGGCAGGACATATAGCAAGAAGATCCGATGGTAGATGGACTAAACGGATTTTGGAATGGAATCCACTGGATCAGGACAGGATTTACATCTCAGGCGCCCCTAGGCACAACACCCTCCAGCACCCCTAGCCCAGCCCTTTCTCCACCCCTAACCACTCCCCTTCGTTAACCACACCCCTTCACTGGCCACACCCTCCAGTGGTCACACCCATTTTTAGATTTAGGGGGAAAATCCTTTTGGTGGGATTGTCCAAACTTGTAGTGAAAATATGATTCTGATTTATGTATTTTGAAATGTTAAATTAACATTACAGTGTAAATAAATCAAAATCCTATTTCCGCACCAATGCAGGTTAAGGATATCTCACAAAAAGGATTTTTTTTTCTGCATGAAAATAGGATGATCTGTCCATTATATTCACTGGAGGTAACTGACAGAGGAGATACAGTACACACATACTACATTGGACTGCAAGTGAGTATACAGATGGCACATACACCAAATTAAACTGCAGGGCAGATGATTATACACAGAGGGCACATACATCAACACCTCATTATACTGTCAGTAATTAGACAGAGCAGAGGGCACATATACCACAATGCACAACAAGGGAATTGTACAGATTGAACATATGCCTGTATTGCCAGTCTATTTTGATTATACAGACAACACACATCATACACTGCAGGAAAATTGTATAGTGGACACACATATACCACATGAAAAAATACAGGTGATTGTGTGGAGGAATTAAATATGAATGGTATCATCATCATCATCATGGTCCACGAGAATGATACCATTCATATTTAATTCCTCTACACAATCACCTATATTGTCATGTGGTGTAATTGAGTACACAATACAGTCTTCCTGCAGTGTATGGTGTGTGTTATCTGTACCATCAAAATGCACTGTAATGTGGTATTACTGACATATGTTCCCTCCGACTCTGTACAATCACACCCATGAACATCAGTGTAATCTAGGGTGACCACATTTCCCTTCTGCCATTCCGGGACGTGGTCACCCTATTGCCTTACCTTGAGTCCCTGGTGGTCTAGCGGCGTGCAAAGTGCTCTGTGCCTCCTCCGGCACAGAGCTGAAGCTCCCGCGCGCTGTGCTCAGTAATGCAGAGCGCTGGGAGATGATGTCATCTCCCAGCGCTCTGTATTACTAGAGCGCTTGCCTCCAGATCAGGTAAGTTGCATTGCCGCCCTGGATGTCAGCCTGCAAGCGGCGTCCATGATGTGACACACCGCTTGCAGGCTGACATTCAGGGCGGCTTGGCTTCATTCCGGGACACTTCATTGTCCCGGTTGAAGGGGACCCGGGACGCGGGACATGTCCCTGAAATAAGGGACAGTCCCGGACGTTCCGGGACCCGTGGTCACCCTAGTGTAATCCCATGTAAACATCCATTTTCTATCACATATAATATATAAAGAAAAATAAACTTTCACTTTGCACCAACTCCTTTATCCTTTTTTAATGCTATTAAAATTAGTAACTGTTGCGCATTATAGTCTCTGAAACTAAATACTAACTACATTTCCTGATGTTTATTTCATACTCTGGGTTCATAAAGCCTTAGAACAAGGATTTCCAAACAGAGTCCAGAAGCCATTTGCAGCCCTTTGTCATGGTCAATCCAGTCTTTAATGTAAATTCTAGTAAATAATAAACAAAAAATGTGATCTGCTGTGAAGCATTACAATCCTTATCTAATGTTAAGAAATCGGACTGAATGTTAATGCCTAGTATGTAAATGTATGCAACAAAAGCTATGTGAGGTAACATTAGCCTAGCAACGGATTCAGTATAAATTCTCATTTTGTGTATGCTTGTCTTTAATGTCATTGTTTTATGTAGTAGTAGGATGTCTGTATGTGGTGCTCAATTTACTGTTCACAAGGAAAGATCTATATTGCACTGTCTGGGCAATAATGGGGGATTAAGCCTCAAATCTTAAGCAGACAAAAAGGGTGCATGGGAATGGAAATCATATACCAAAAAAAACCACTTATCCCCAAAAAAAGATAAAAATGAATTACCCTTAAAGGGATAGTAATACTTAAAATGTAAAAAAAAAATGTTGTAGGGTTTATCCCCCTGAGTAAAACAAGGGTACTCCCACTGCTGAAAGGTGTTTCATTCAAAAGTTATTAATTTTCAAAGTTGAATTTTTTAGGTGCAATATCACAGTGGCCTGAAATTGTACAGTGGCGCTGTTGCTACATGATCCTATGGACAGCTCTGGTCCCGGGACCATAAATCTCCATAGGATGGTGTAGCAACAGCGCCACTGTACAATTTCAGGCCACTGTGATATTGCACCTAAAAAATTCAATTTTGAAAATTAATAACTTTTGAATGAAACACCTTTCAGCAGTGGGAGTACTCTTGTTTTACTCAGGGGGATAAACCCTACAACATATTTTTTTTTACATTTTAAGTATTACTATCCCTTTAAATTGAACTCCGGAAAATACCCCAGATGGTCTAATAAGTAGTTATGACCAAAGCATGGAGAAAATAGCTTGTTATTACTAAAAAAATTAATCTTTATTGGGTACTAATTAAAAAAATTGCAACTTTTAATGCAAAACCAAGAATCAAATGTCTAAGAAGTAAAAATGAACAAAAATTGAGAGACCAGATGGTAAATTGTGATCCAAATAATGAGATTTAATTCCTGTATTTACATTCACAGCACTTAGCAACATCTCCACAATGCCCCCTTCATCTCCACAATACCCCCTTCATCTCCATAATGCCCCCTTCATCTCCACATTGCCTCTTCATCTCCACATTGCCCCCTTCATCTCCACATTGCCCCTTCATCTCCACAATGCCCCCTTCATCTCCACAATGCCTCCTTCATCTCCACAATACCCCCTTCATCTCCATAATGCCCCCTTCATCTCCACATTGCCTCTTCATCTCCACATTGCCTCTTCATCTCCACAATGCCTCCTTCATCTCCACATTGCCTCTTCATCTCCACATTGCCCCCTTCATCTCCACATTGCCTCTTCCACATTGCCCCTTCATCTCCACATTGCCCCTTCCACAATGCCCCCTTCATCTCCACATTGCCCCTTCCACAATGCCCCCTTCATCTCCACAATGTTGTTCCAGAATGCCCCCATCTCCCCGTCATCTCCACATTTCCCCTTTATCTCCACATTGCCCCTACCTCCAGTCCCTGGTGGTCTAGCGGTGTGGCTTGACAGATTTGTGTCTCCTTCGGCACAGATCTCTAGAACTGAAGCTTCCGCGCGCCACTGTAGTAATGCAGAGGCTGGGAGATGATGTCATCTCTCAGTGCTCTGTATTACTACATGATGTCATCTCCCAGCGCTCTGTATTACTAGAGCGGCACGCTGAGTGGGAGATCTGCTAAGTGACTGCTGCGGGCGAGGGAGTCGCAGGGGGCGGCCGGGCCCCTGGAATGACGGGCCCGGTCGCAGGTGCAACCCCTGAGACCCCTATTGTTACGCCACTGCTTAGAAAAAGGATTCATATAGGATTCATATGGGTGCTGTGTACTTTCTAAAGCTTTGCATTAAAAGTTACAGTTTTTTAATTAGTACTAGTGTTGAGCGAGCACCCCGATGCTCGGGTGCTCGGGTGCTCTGACCGAGCACCCCCTGAGGCTCGAGTGCTCGGCCGAGCACCCGAGCCCCATTCAAATGAATGGGGCGACACGAGCATTACACCAGGCACCCCCTGCTCTGATGAGGGGAGGGTGCCTGGTCAATGCCCCCCTTCATCTCCGCTATGCCCCCTTCATCTCTGAATGCCCCCTTCATCTCCGCAATGTCCCCCTTCATCTCCGCTATGCCCCTCTTCCACAATGTCCCCCTTCATCTCCGCTATGCCCCCTTCATCTCTGAATGCCCCCTTCATCTCCGCAATGTCCCCCTTCATCTCCGCTATGCCCCTCTTCCACAATGTCCCCCTTCATCTCCGCTATGCCCCTCTTCCACAATGTCCCCCTTCATCTCCGCTATGCCCCTCTTCCACAATGTCCCCCTTCATCTCCTCTATGGCATAGAGGAGATGAAGGGGGACATTGTGGAAGAGGGGCATAGCGGAGATGAAGGGGGACATTGTGGAAGAGGGGCATAGCGGAGATGAAGGGGGACATTGTGGAAGAGGGGCATAGAGTCTATGCCCCTCTTCCACAATGTCCCCCTTCATCTCCGCAATGCCCCCTTCATCTCCGCAATGCCCCCGTACCTCCAGTCCCTGGTGGTCCAGCGGAGCGTCTTCAGATCTGTGCCTCTTCCGGCACAGATCCCCGCCACCCGAACATGGCGGGCAAGCACATGGCGGTACTCGACAAGTACCGCCATGTGCCGAGCAGAGCGATGCTCGAGCCGATCCGAGCATCGGCCGAGCACGCTCGCTCAACACTAATTAGTACCCAATAAAGATTATATTTTTTTAGTAATAACAAGCTATTTTCTCCATGCTTTGGTTATATCTACTATTAGACCATCTGGGGTATTTTCAGGAGTGCAATTTCCACTTTCTTGGGGAGAAGTGTTTGTTTGTTTGTTTTTTGTACTCTATTGTTTAAGCCAAAAAATATTTCTCACTAAAAAAAAAAAATAATAAAAATTACATTTGGAATAAATGACATTAAGAAAATTTATGTCACCACCTGACAATACATGCCTCTCTGCCCGCCAGTAACTTGTGGCCTGCTGTCTCTCTATATTTCACCTCCGCTGAAGCATGCTCCCACCTCCTACACTCCAAGCCAAATATAAAGGCTTAGGCTGGTTCCTGTGGTTTTTTTGCAGTCGAGCAAGCTACACCAAAGTGCGCGGCAGCATTTGATTATGTGCGTCCTGACATGATAACGTCACAGGAGGTCCCATCCGGTCGGGCAGTGAGCAATGAGAAGTGGCACGCAGGCGCAGCAGTGGGTCACATGGGGCGGCCCAGGCAGACCAGGTACAAGCCAACCAGGAGGAACATTTTCTATTGCACAAAAGCTCCCTTGCTGTCACACGGCGAGGGCGAGCGAGCAAAGGATTATCTGCTACCACATATAAAATGGGCAGGAGGGTGGGCGCGACAGGGCCATTGCCAGGCACCCCTAAAAATTGGGCACCCTAGGCAAGTGCCTTGTCTGCCTATTGACAAATCCGGGCCTGCACTGGATACTAAATGCTCAAGAAGAACACCACAGACAAGATGTGTAGATGAAATTACTAATAAAAGACACAGGACTGAAGTTGTTGGAGGCTTCCTGAAGAGACCTTCACCCAGCAGTGGATTGACAATGGCTAAAGATGTGTCATGTTTAACTAATCTGGTCAAACACTCGACTATTGATTACTGCTGCCTTTTTTCCCCTGGGTTAGGCCGGGTCAGCTGATGCTTAACGATCTGACTTGACTTCTTAGTCTCCATGGTTACTCACCTGACTGTTTTCAGCCAACCCCTTCCAGGGTATTTAACCCCTTCCCGACAATGGACTTACCAGGTACGTCCCACAAAAACTGTCACTTAGTGACAGAGGACGTACCTGGTAAGTCCCGGAAGTAGTACCGGAAGTTGGGTCTCCGTGCGGCTGCACAACGTTCGAGGACCATGGAATCATTTGGCAAGTTTTTTTTTTTTTTTTTTTTTTTGTATGACGGGTGTTAAGGTGACAGCCGCGTGTGGATGCGGCTGTCACTAAGGGGTTAAAGCAGCTAGGCTCACTTCCTCCTTGCCCTTGTGTTTGATTCTGGCTGCAGGTGCGTTCTCTTGAGTTCCTGATTATCCATGCATGACCTGGCTTCCTCTGACGTCCATTCTGGTTCCTGACTCCTGGCTTGTTCCTGACATCGCTGATCTCCATATTCCTGACCCCGACTTGTCTGAGTACCCGTCTTGGTTCCTGATCCAGGCTTGTCTTTTGGTTTATGCCCCTGAATCACGATTTTGCTTTGTTTGCTTTTGATATTTTAATAAAGGTGTTTTGCATTTTACATTTTTGTGTCTGTCTGGTTCCTGGTCCCTAACAAGATGATGATTTTATATAAGTAGTAAACCTCCTTGGGCTTACTGAAAGTAAGTTTATGCAAAATAGAAATTAATTTTCCATGTTCATTTCAGTTCATCTAGAGATAAAAAGCTCAATGAGAATGTGCTCTTGTGTTTATGGAAAGGAAATATATAAAAAATAAAAGCAAACTGTCCATGATCATTTCACCTCATCTACTAGGGTGACCACATTTCCCTTCTGCTATTCCGGGATGTGGTCACCCTAGTTGCCCCTTCATACCTTAAGTCCCTGGTGGTCTAGCGGCGTGGAAAGTGCTCTGTGCCTCCTCCGGCACAGAGCTGAAGCTCCCGCACGCTGTGCTCAGTAATGCAGAGCGCTGGGAGATGATGTCATCTCCCAGCGCTCTGTATTACTAGAGCGCTTGCCTCCAGGTAAGCTGCATTGCCGCCCTGGATGTCAGCCTGCAAGCGGTGTGTCATATCATGGATGCCGCGAGCGGCGTCCATGATGTGACACACCGCTTGCAGGCTGACATCCAGGGCGGCTTGGCTTCATTCCGGGACACTTCATTGTCCCGGTTGAAGGGGACCCCGGACGCGGGACATAGCCCTGAAATAAGGGACAGTCCGGACGTTCCGGGGACCCGTGGTCACCCTATCATCTACAGCTTCGCCCACAGTACTGTATAGCGCAATGACAGCAGAAAACCTCATACAAGAGACTTAACCCTGCACATCTACAGCAGATTAGAAATTACCTACACCTAAATACTACATAAAATCATATAAATATGATTATCATGTGGAGATCTAAACTATTAACCTCTCAAAGGGATAGTAATACTTAATATTTTAAAAAAAATATGTTGTAGGGTTTATCCTCCTGAGTAAAACAAGAGTACTCCCACTGCTGAAAGGTGTTTCATTCAAAAGTTATTAATTTTCAAAGTTGAATTTTTTTAGGTGCAATATCACAGTGGCCTGAAATTGTACAGTGGCGCTGTTGCTACACCATCCCGATGGAGATTTATGGTCCGGGACCAGAGCTGTCCATAGGATCATGTAGCAACAGCGCCACTGTACAATTTCAGGCCACTGTGATATTGCACCTAAAAAATTCAACTTTGAAAATTAATAACTTTTGAATGAAACACCTTTCAGCGGTGGAGTACTCTTGTTTTTACTCAGGGGGATAAACCCTACAACATTTTTTTTTTACATTTTAAGTATTACTATCCCTTTAATGACAAGCACAAAATATAGGTCTGACATTGTGTTCTCCTTCTTCGGTTTACAAAAACGAATAATATACAAATTAGATTTGAACTGTCCATATTCATTTCAGTTCATCTAGAGCAATTCATCCCAGATGATGGGAGATGCAATCCCTAACAGCTAAAACCCTATCCTAAAATGTACATAGAATGCTGGACAGACGCTGGGACAGCCAGCCAGGTTTCCCGCTCGCTGTTTGGGAATAAAAACACGTCTCGTTCTAATCACACGCCGCGCCTTACTTACTTAGGCCAATCACAAAGCGGGCGTGCAGCCAGAGGGACTCATTATGTAAATGCGTCTGGCAAGGCTGCTTCCCATCTAAATGAGAATTAAATAGGCTGTCACTCACATCAATCTATCCGAAAGATCTGTGATCCTCAACCGTAAGGGAAGAGGGAGGGGGGGGCTCCACAGAGAGAGTCCAGGCTAGGACTATCGCGGTCTATAAATTCAATAATGTCTGCTAGATCAAGAGCATTAACTCCTTCCTCACACAGCGGGTTTAACTCATATAGCTAGAGTAAATGTAATTCTAGGGAGTATAATCTGCACGGTAAAATTCCATTCAAAATTCCCTAAACGCTCTTTAATTCAAATGGAGATTTTAACCTTTTGAATGCCTGCTTTGGACATCTCCCTAGTATTCAAGAGGTTAAAGGTCGCTCTTAAGCCGCTGGTCCCATGGTATAGAGTCCGGTGCAAGAACCCTATCTCACCCTTCTTTTCTTGTCCCCCTTCTCTCTGTCTATATATGTGTATCTGTATTCATGTCTGTATGTTTGTATTCGAATCCCTTGTTTTGTTTTGTCATGCACTTACCTTTTCTCTGAAGAGCTATCATATCTACATGCCCTATAATATTTCACACTCACCTGTATTCTAAGGGTATTATCATCTTCTTTGGAACCTACAGGTGAGATACTATAAACTCACTGCTTAGCTTTGTCTAGACAATATATTATTGTTTTCATACTACTTATTGTCTTCTTGCTAGTCACTCTTTGTTACATTTTTGTTTCATACTGATTCTGATTATACTCGTAATGTTATACGCTGTACGATATGTTACGATTTGTTTTTGTATCGCCTTTAGCTCTAATAAAATATTTAAAAAAAAAAAAAAAAGGTCGCTCTTAAACGGGCGCTGAGATGTGTTTTTATTCAAAAGTTACCGCATCTCAAACTTGAATTCTTTAGGTGCAGTTTTATCAATGGCCTGAAATTTTACAGTGGCGCTGTTGTTACATCGTCCTATGGAAGCTTATGGTCAACTGACCAAAATTTTCCATAGGATGATGCAGCAACAGCGCCACTGTAATATTTCAGGCCATTAAGATACTGCACCTAAAAAAATGAACTTTTAGCTGCTATAACTTTTTAATAAAACACCTCTCAGCAGTGGCAGAACCTTTGTTGTACTTAGGAGGATAAACCTTACAATATAAATGTTACTATATATTAAAGGGATAGTAATACTTCGTTTTAACTTTATTTTATTTTGTAGGCATTAAAAAAAAACATGAAGAACGATATAAGTCTTATCTCTCAAACCTTTATGGTTTAAGAGATATTCACAAGCAAAGTTTCCCCTCCCGCCCCTTTTACCTAGTGTAAGCCATCTCTTCTCAGATGTGGAATCCAGTCCATAGACCAGACAGATAACAGAAGGGGACAATCTTCTTCCTATGAGAACAATGAAAGCCCTGCCCCCTTGACAAGTTTTTCAGTTTTTTCTCCTTATCTTAATTGAAGATTGTCCCTCTCTGCAGTCTAACTGGTCACCCTCCCTTCTGATCTGGCTGAACAGTGTTACATCAGTAAAAGGGGCGGGAGGGGGGACACTTTGCTTGTGAATATCTCTAAACCATAAAGGTTTGAGAGATAAAACTTATATCATTCTTCATATTTTTTAATGCCTACAAAATAAAATAAAGTTAAAACAAAGTATTACTATCCCTTTAAGTGTTACTATCCCTTTAAGCCAGTGGAAACTGTAATTGTTTCCATACCGTGCGGCTGGTAGTCACCTTTTTAGATTGATGAATAATGCTCAGTGTGCTAGACATTGTTCAGCATCGAAGGGGTAAAGCCTGTACTTGGGTGGTGCGTGTTGGAAATTCATCCAACATCCAAGAGGTTAATCACAATCCATTCTGCATGTTTTATGTAAAGATCTCTGCAGATATGTAGGTACTTATAGTATGCGTAGGTGACTGTGTGGGGAGTTCAGGAAAAACGGATCTTTATAGCACGTCTACATGTTAAAACTGACAGGCAGGCTCATTAAGTTTGATATCTCAAAACACGTGTCAATAAATGATCAATTAGACAGCTAGTTTCTCAACCAGAGAACTGTGTCTATTTGGTGCATCAGTTTAGGGCAACCATTAAACATACACACCCAACATTTCAAATTGCCAAAGAGGGACACGAGTTTTAGGGGGTGTTGCTGGGGGAGGTGCTGGTGGGCGGGAGCATTACCGATAATTTTCAGGCTATTTAATAACCTATTCACACCTCGTTATGTAATGTAATAAATGACTTATAACAAGACCAAAGTATTCTATGTACACAGACTAATTTATATACACATATACTGACGTTAAACAAACAATAATGTCAGTTTTATTGCTGTAGAGAAATATGATACACTTCTATACACACCATATAGTCTGATCTTCTAAACACAGGGACACCAGGGTGATACACTTATATACACACCACACAGTCTGATCTCCTAAACACAGGGACACCAGGGTGATACACTTCTATACACACCACACAGTCTGATCTCCTAAACACAGGGACACCAGGGTGATACACTTATATACACACCACACAGTCTGATCTCCTAAACACAGGGACACCAGGGTGATACACGTCTATACACACCGCACAGTCTGATCTCCTAAACACAGGGACACCAGGGTGATACACTTTCTATACACACCACACAGTCCGATCTCCTAAACACAGGGACACCAGGGTGTACATTTCTATACACACCACACAGTCCGATCTCCTAAACACAGGGACACCTGGTGATACACTTATATACACACACACAGTCTGATCCTCCCTAAACACAGTGACACCAGGGTGATACACTTATATACACACACCACACAGTGTGATCTCCTAAACACAGGGACAACAGGTGATACACTTCTATACACACCACACAGTCTGATCTCCTAAACACAGGGACACCAGGTGATACACTTCTATACACACCACACAGTCCTGATCTCCTAAACACAGGGACACCAGGGCGATACACTTCTATACACACCACAACAGTCTGATCTCCTAAACACAGGGTGATACACTTATATACACACCACACAGTCTGATCTCCTAAACACAGCGACACCAGGGTGATACACTTATATACACACCACACAGTCTGATCTCCTAAACACAGGGACACCAGGGTGATACACTTATATACACACCACACAGTCTGATCTCCTAAACACAGGGACACCAGGGTGATACACTTCTATACACACCACACGGTCTGATCTCCTAAACACGGGGACACCAGGGTGATACACTTATATACATGCACCATGCAATCTGATCTCTTAAAAGAGGGACATCAGGGTGTGAAAGAGGGACAGAGGGATTTGGGTCTAAAAGAGGGACACTTGGGAGGTATGCATTAATTTCTATACATTAAAACCACCACTCAGACACCCTTTATTTATTGCCTTCTTCCAGGTTACATAGATCTCACCTTTTCCAGCCTCTGCATGATTTCTCTGTAAACATCCAGGATATCATGTTATCTAATTTGCTCTAAATTGATCACAGTCTTGACCTGAGGAAGAGAGTAGATGTCTCGAAAGCTTGTCTGAAAATATAAACGGTTCATAAAATTAATAAGATGTTATCAGCAAATGCCAAAGTGCTCAGAACAAGAACAGAAATCATTTTGGATCTCAGACTCTATTATAATAAAATAGACAAAACAAAAAGGTAACTTCTCTGACCACAACAATGTGTCACGCAGCAACAGCTGTTTAATATGAATGCATATTGTATAACCCTTTGAGTGCCAGAGAGGTACGCAACGCATTGCAAAGCAATGCGTTGCGTACCCCTCTGGCACTCAAACGGTTGAATAGCTAAACACTTATATATAAAACTATAAATGTAACCCCTTAACGACCCTCAGGGGCGGATTGTGGTGCAATACCAGCCCGGGGGATTTTCTTATTTAACTGGCCCACTAGCTGGTATTTGAGAGCTAGGGTGGGGTGTGGGTACACAGTGCATTGCTCAGCAATAAATACTGTATGCAGTATATTATAAGTTATTAACCACTTGCATGCCAGAGAGATGTACAGTAATGCATTCTGAGATTAACCCATTGATTATCCCATAGGTGCACACCACATTGCACAGGAATATGTATCTCAAAGAATAACCCCTTGTGTGCTAAAGAGGCATAATTAATCAGTAACTGACATCTTTATTCACCTTTCTGGTATACAAGGGGTCAACTACTCATGAATTAAGCCTCTAGCATACAAGGGGTTAAACAGTGAGGTACTGCCTACGAGGAATTCAGTGGGTTAATAGTAGAATAAAATAGTGCTGTAATCCTGTCTGGCATGTAAATGGTTAATAACTGATTATTTATACCTATCTAAAAAATACAGGGGGTTAAAGGGTTAACACGTCATACATTAAACCTATCTAGCAACAATACAGTTAGTTAATAAAAATTAATACCATTTGGAACTGCCAGGTAGTTGGGACCCAGAACCTATGCCTGCTAATCTTGCACTGCACCAGGACACACTGCAGGCAGAGCAGGGACAGCTAAGTCAGCCTTGGGGGCGGGACAGATAGAGAGAACAGGGCCCAGTCTTCACTGCTGCTCCAGTGAGTTGTGCCTCAGGTCCACAAAGTTGTGGACTGGAGAGGTGAGATCATCTGATCTCCCTACCGGCCCATAACTGAGCGGCCACCGGGGGATGCCCGATCCCCCGATAGGACAATCCGCCCCTGACGACCCTTGACGGTCATAGTATGTCAAGGGTCGATCTGACTGAACAACCGATGACGTACTATGACCGTTATGGAATTCCGGGCTCCCCCCGCGGCTGCACGCAGTTCAGGGAGTCCGGAAGCGGAAAAAAGAAAAAAAAATGATCCATGGTCCATAACTGACTGCGCCGCACCGATCGGGCCGGTCGTTAAGGGGTTAAAGACACCCATCTCTGTCTGTCTTTCTGTCTCT
>CM074727.1:13531528-13536528 GCA_037306005.1 Rhinophrynus dorsalis | reverse complement strand
TTTGCCCAATCTGCCATTTTAAATAAATCCCTCTGTAGAGAGCAATTATCCTGTTCTGAATTAATTACCTTGCATAATGTAGTGTCATCTGCAAATATTGATATTTTGCTTTCTATATCGACTTCCAAGTAATTTATAAACATGTTAAAAAGCAGCGGACCTAATACTGAACCCTGAGGTACTCCACCTTCCACTATAACTGTACCGGAGAATTTTTCATTAATGAAAAGGAAGGAAGTTAAGAAGTTATTAATTTTCAAAGTTGATTTTTTTAGGTGCAATATCACAGTGGCCTGAAATTGTACAGTGGCGCTGTTGCTACACCATCCTTTGGAGATTTATGGTCCCGGGACCAGAGCTGTCCATAGGATTGTGTAGCAACAGCACCACTGTAAAATTTCAGGCCACTGTGATATTGCACCTAAAAAAATCAACTTTGAAAATTAATAACTTTTGAATGAAACACCTTTCGGCAGTGGGAGTACTCTTGTTTTACTCAGGGGGATAAACCCTACAACATATTTTTTTTTACATTTTAAGTATTACTATCCCTTTAAAATGTCCTACAATGTATTTACATAATAAGGGTTTGCTACCCCTTAACCCCTTAGTGACCGGCCGCTAGCGCACGCGGCCGGCACTTAACGACGGGGTTTTTTTTTTTTTTTGCATTGTAGCGAATGACTTCCGTGACTTACCAGGTACGTCCTTTGTCACTAAGTTACATTTTTTCGTGACATACCTGGTAAGTCACTTGTCAGGAAGGGGTTAAAGGGACAGTAATGTTTCACAATAAAAGCAGTTCCAATATAAGGGTTAATAATGCCCCAGCATAATTTGTAATAGATTTGTAGAGTCTAAAAAAAATCACATTGCCACAAACCCCATCTCTCAAACCGCTATGGTTTGAGATATTGGCAATTAAAGTTCCCTTTCAGCTGACAGAAAGGGATCCGTGTTGGCTGACACGATGATGCTCTGCAGCAGAGCCGAAATCCTGTTATTGCAAAAGAATTACTTCATTTCAATGGTCTACAAAGTGTGCTTGCAAACCAGGCACACTTTGTAGACCTTTCTAATGAAATAATTATTTTGCAGTAACGGGATTACAGCTCTGCTGCAGAGCCACAGGCTGATCCCCAGACCGGGATCTCCTGCTGTCAACTAGACACTGACATCAGGAGAAAAGGAGCAAGGGGGGAACTTTCATTGCCAATATCTCTCAAACCATAGCGGTTTGAGAGATGCGTTTGTGGCAATGTGATTTTTTTTTTTAGACTCTACAAATCTATTACAAATTATGTTGGGACATAACTAATCCTTAAATCTTCATAGTATTTGGGCCATGGAGAACTGTTTGTCAGTGATATGAAGAAACTGCTGAGTCACTTCCTGTCAGATTGAACACTCAAGAAGTAACCACGCTGTCACTCACTCCCTAACAATTTGAATGGTTATAATTTGTGACTAAAACAACGGCTAGCAGTGGAAAAGGAAAAGTCCTATAACAAATAGATTTTCATTAAAAACGTGTACTGCTTTAAATAAATGTAAATGTTTATTTATTCGCTATATTGCAGTGGGCTTGTCCCAGAATCACTCCTTTTTTCGTTTGAACATAGGGTCCCTAGAGCCAGACCTGAGAAATATTTTCTTTTTTGATGCTGGACGATCAAAGCGTGTAAAAGAGGAGCGTTCAACTCATTATCCCTAAGTAAAGCCAAGCGTCGGCAGATGGGACCAGCTGTTCAGGTAACAGCGAGCTCACCAGCCTGAGGAGGTTCCACACTGAGAAGCTGGGAAATGCTTCTGAACCTGCTCTGTGTCCTCACCTCCCTGCTGAGCAAAATGGAGATCAGGAAGGCTGCAGGACCATGTAAAAGTGGGACTTTCACCTTAAAGGGATAGTAATACTTAAAATGTAAAAAGAATATATGTTGTAGGGTTTATCCCCCTGAGTAAAACAAGAGTACTCCCACTGCTGAAAGGTGTTTCATTCAAAAGTTATTAATTTTCAATGTTGAATTTTTCAGATGCAATATCACAGTGGCCTGAAATTGTACAGTGGCGCTGTTGCTACACCATCCTATGAACAGATCTGGTCCCGGGACCATAAATCTCCATAGGATGGTGTAGCAACAGCGCCACTGTACAATGTCAGGCCACTGTGATATTGCACCTAAAAATTTCAACTTTGAAAATTAATAACTTTTGAATGAAACACCTTTCAGGAGTGGGAGTGATCTTGTTTTACTCAGGAGGATAAACCCTACAATATATTTTTTTTTTACCTTTTAAGTATTACTATCCCTTTAAAGGGATAGTAATGTTTAAATTTTATGGCAAGACAGGAGGCTGATATTTGCATAACATCCTTTACTGGTCCTCACAGCAGCAGGAAGAGACAGACAGAAATTTTAACCAATCACAGGTAACCCCACAGCATATAAAGTCAGTCCTGTGAATATAACTTCCTGTTCCTTGCTGATCCTCACGCAGGTCAGTCGTTCTTTGAGCTTATGTCAGTTTTTCTGCACAAATCTTATTGCATATTTGTCTTTTCAGTTTTTATTTTCAACCTCTAGCCTTCTTTTGGCTTCATGTGTTTCCTACTGTGCTCTACCTCTTTTCGGTTTCCTTTGCCAGTTTCTTTCCCCTCCTCTGAGCCGTTCGGGCTCAGTCCCTCTTTCCCGTTCTTTATCTAGCCGTCCTCCCGCGAGATTTGGGCGGCCATCTTGGATCTCACATTGGTTCCCCGAATCTCGCGAGATTTCGGAGGCCATTTTGTTTATTCCAGAACGGATCGTTTTCAGCCTCTTCTCCATCAATTGGTGTCTGGGCTGGCGGTCCGCTTCCTCTCTCTGCTCTTCACTAAGTATCGCAGTGGTATATCTGTGTAAGTCTTATCTCTCAAACCTTTATGGTTTGAGAGATATAACTCACTAAAGTCCCCCCTTCCAGGCTGCAGCATCTATGGCACAGCAGCAGATTCTGGTCCTTCGACCTGGCGGTGGCTCTTCAGCAGAGCAGAAATCACGCTATTTCAAAATAAATATTTCATTGGAATGGTCTACAAAGTATGCCTGGTTTGCAAGCACACTTTGTAAACCATTCCAATAGAGTATTTATTTCAAAATAGCGCGATTTCAGCTCTGCTGAAGAGCCGGAGGCTGATCCCGGGACAGGAATCTCCTGCTGTCCACTAGATGGCGGACTTCTGTGAAGCAGCCTGGAGGGGGGAACTTTAGCGCGTTATATCTCTCAAACCATAAAGGTTTGAGAGATAAGACTTACACAGATGTACTTATTGTTTTAATGCCTACAAGAATACATAACGTTAAATTTAAACATTACTATCCCTTTAATTCAAGTCTGCATATTAGAAAACTGCATTAAAAACTGCCTGTACGTCATGTTAAAATGATAGTAATGATTCACAAAAAAAAGCAGCTCCAGAGGTTACAGTGGAACTGCCGTTACTTTTATTATTATGCTATTTACCATATAGCAGTCTTAAAGGGATAGTAATGTTTCACAAAAACAGCAGCTCCAATTAATCTTCATAGTATTTGGGCCATGGAGAGTGTAATTTCATTACTGTCAGAGTTGTAGTACAAGAGTAATTGAATGATAAAGTATCCCCCTCCCGCCCCTTTTACCTAGTGTAAGATACCTCCCCTCAGATGTGGAATCTGGTCTCTTGACCGGGCAGGTCACAGCAAGGGACAATCTTCTTACTGTGATCATAAGGAAAACCCTGCCCCTCTTGACAGGTTTTTCAGGCTTTTCCTTATGATCACTGACAGTATTGAAATAACACTCTCCATGGCCCAAATATTATGAAGATTAATAGGAGCTGATTTTATTGCATACCTCCCAAGTGTCCCTCTTTAGGAGGGACAGTCCCTCTTTGAGACCCATATCCCTCTGTCCCTCTTTTCTACCCTTTTGTCCCTCTTTTTAGGACACCAGAATGAGTGGTGTGTATTACATTGCTCCACAGCAATCAAACATACATAAATGTGTTGTTAATTGTCAGTATATGTGTTTATATGGGCAATTAAAATACTTTGGTCTTGCTCTAAATCATTTATCAGTTACACAAAGAGGTGCTGATGGGTCAAGAAATAACGTAAAAATTCTTGGAAATGCTCGCCTACCAGCCATGACCCCAGAAAGGCCACCTAAAACAAAAGTGTCCCTCTTTCGCCATTTGAAATGTTGGGAGGTATGTTATTGTGAGACATTGCTATCCCTTTAAAGTGGAACTTTCACCTTAATTCAAGTCTGCATATTTGAAAACTGCATTAAAAACTGCCTATATATCATGTTAAGCAAAACTCCAGCAGATGTACAGCTTAGGAGATAGTCCCTCTATTATATCTGGGCAAAGTGAAAGTGATCATTTCCTGGTACTGCACAGAGCTTCGTTAGCTTATGGCACATCAATGAAAAGGCTTAATTAGCAAGTGAAATGTCACTGTCAAACATAATTAGCGTATGAAAACTTCACTGGTACTGCAGTTGGCATACATCAGCATATGGTAACAAGTGTGAATATCTCATTAACTTTACATTTGCTGATCTTTTGATTAACATGACACATAGACAGATTTTAATGCAGATTTCAAACACACAAACTCAAATTAAGGTGAAAGTTCCAATTTAATCTCTGGAGGACCAGAATGGTGTACAATGACCTCTCTTGTCCTCAAGGGGGTTACACAAACACTTCCTAATACTAAAACATCCATTTATCTTAGTCTGGACTGAAAATTGCCATTATGAATCATTTTTAATTGGACGGGTTCTCCAAAATGAATCTTTAAAGAGATAGTAACACTTAATATATATAATAATGAATATTGTATGGGGAGGCGGCTTGCAGGCAGGAGCGTAGGAACCAGGGGGGATGGGGGGACACCCCGTCTAGGAAATCAAGCGGGGGACAGATAATGTAGAAATCCCCCCCCCAGACATTAGGCGCACCAGCCCAGGGG
>CM074727.1:13488740-13531328 GCA_037306005.1 Rhinophrynus dorsalis | reverse complement strand
ATGAAGATTGTCCCTCTCTGCAGTCTACCTGGTCACCTCCCTTCTGATCTGGCTGAACAGTGTTACATCAGTAAAAGGGGCGGGAGGGGGACACTTTGCTTGTGAATATCTCTTAAACCATAAAGGTTTGAGAGATAAAACTTATATCATTCTTCATATTTTTTTAATGCCTACAAAATAAAATAAAGTTAAAACAAAGTATTACTATCCCTTTAAGTGTTACTATCCCTTTAAGCCAGTGGAAACTGTAATTGTTTCCATACCGTGCGGCTGGTAGTCACCTTTTTAGATTGATGAATAATGCTCAGTGTGGCTAGACATTGTTCAGCATCGAAGGGGTAAAGCCTGTACTTGGGTGGTGCGTGTTGGAAATTCATCCAACATCCAAGAGGTTAATCACAATCCATTCTGCATGTTTTATGTAAAGATCTCTGCAGATATGTAGGTACTTATAGTATGCGTAGGTGACTGTGTGGGAGTTCAGGAAAAACGGATCTTTATAGCACGTCTACATGTTAAAACTGACAGGCAGGCTCATTAAGTTTGATATCTCAAAACACGTGTCAATAAATGATCAATTAGACAGCTAGTTTCTCAACCAGAGAACTGTGTCTATTTGGTGCATCAGTTTAGGGCACCATTAACATACCTCCCAACATTTCAAATTGCCAAAGAGGGACACGAGTTTTAGGGGGTGTTGCTGGGGGAGGTGCTGGTGGGCGGAGCATTACCGATAATTTTCAGGCTATTTAATAACCTATTCACACCTCGTTATGTAATGTAATAAATGACTTATAACAAGGCCAAAGTATTCTATGTACACAGACTAATTTATATACACATATACTGACGTTTAAACAAACAATAATGTCAGTTTTATTGCTGTAGAGAAATATGATACACTTATACATACACACCACACAGTCTGATCTTCTAAACACAGTGACACAAGGGTGATACACTTATATATACACCACACAGTCTGATCTCCTAAACACAGGGACACCAGGGTGATACACTTATATACACACCACACAGTCTGATCTCCTAAACACTGGGACACCAGGGTGATACACTTCTATACACACCACACAGTCTGATCTCCTAAACACAGGGACACCAGGGTGATACACTTCTATACACACCACACAGTCTGATCTCCTAAACACAGGGACACCAGGGTGATACACTTCTATACACACCACACAGTCTGATCTCCTAATCACAGGGACACCAGGGTGATACACTTCTATACACACCACACAGTCTGATCTCCTAAACACAGGGACACCAGGGTGATACACTTCTATACACACCACACAGTCTGATCTCCTAAACACAGCGACACCAGGGTGATACACTTATATACACACCACACAGTCTGATCTCCTAAACACAGGGACACCAGGGTGATACACTTATATACACACCACACAGTCTGATCTCCTAAACACAGGGACACCAGGGTGATACACTTCTATACACACCACACGGTCTGATCTCCTAAACACGGGGACACCAGGGTGATACACTTATATACATGCACCATGCAATCTGATCTCTTAAAAGAGGGACATCAGGGTGTGAAAGAGGGACAGAGGGATTTGGGTCTAAAAGAGGGACACTTCGGAGGTATGCATTAATTTCTATACATTAAAACCACCGCTCAGACACCCTTTATTTATTGCCTTCTCCAGGTACATAGATCTCACCTTTTCCAGCCTCTGCATGATTTCTCTGTAAACATCCAGGATATCATGTTATCTAATTTGCTCTAAATTGATCACAGTCTTGACCTGAGGAAGAGAGTAGATGTCTCGAAAGCTTGTCTGAAAATATAAACGGTTCATAAAATTAATAAGATGTTATCAGCAAATGCCAAAGTGCTCAGAACAAGAACAGAAATCATTTTGGATCTCAGACTCTATTATAATAAAATAGACAAAACAAAAAGGTAACTTCTCTGACCACAACAATGTGTCACGCAGCAACAGCTGTTTAATATGAATGCATATTGTATAACCCTTTGAGTGCCAGAGAGGTACGCAACGCATTGCAAAGCAATGCGTTGCGTACCCCTCTGGCACTCAAACGGTTGAATAGCTAAACACTTATATATAAAACTAGCAACATGGGACGGCGTTGCCCGTCATGTTATGACCATTGGGCGCACGTGTTTGAAATGCAGACACACTGATAAACACAGACATATGCAGCATACAGGCAGACACATACCATACATCCCAAGTGTCCCTCTTTGAGGGCCAAATCCCTCTGTCCCTCTTTCCCACCCTGTTGTCCCTCTTTTTAGGAGGTCAGACTGTGTGCAGGGCCGGTTCCACCTATAGGCGAGGTAGGCGCCGGCCTAGGGCGCACACGTACTGGGGGCACGGGCATGCAGCGGAGAAGAGGTGCGCCCGCACACACCACGCCGGGAACCACAACACAGTCAGGTCTGTGTCGCTACTGCGCTCCCTCATCTGGTCAGATCTTTAGTAATGCAGAGCGCGCTGGGAGTCATGATCTCCCGCCGCGCTCTCCATTACTGAAGAGAAGACTGCGCGGAGACACAGGTATGTGATGGGGGGCAAGTTGGAGCTGAGGGGGCATAGTGGAGCTGAGGGGGCAAGTTGGAGCAGATGTGGGGCAAAGTGGAGATGATGGGGGCAAGTTGGAGCTGTTAGGGGAAAGCTGGAGCTGAGGGGGCATAGTGGAGCTGGTGGGGGCAAGTTGGAGATGATAGGGGCAAGTTGGAGCTGATGAGGGTCAAAGTGGAGCTGATGAGGGTCAAAGTGGAGCTGATGAGGGTCAAAGTGGAGCTGAGGGGGGGCAAGTGGAGCTGGTGGGGCAAGTTGGAGCGGATGGGGGGGCAAGCTGGAGTGGATGGGGGCAAGTTGGAGCTGCTGGGGGCATAGTGGAGCTGATAGTGGAAAGTTGGAGCTGAGAGGGCATAGTGGAGCTGGTGGGGGCAAGTTGGAGCAGATGGGGGGCAAAGTGGAGCTGATGGGGGTAAGTTGGAGAGGATGGGGGGCAAAGTGGAGCTGATGGGGGTAAGTTGGAGCTGAGGGGGCAAAGTGGAGCTGAGGGGGCAAAATGGAGCTGGTGGTGGCACGTTGGAGCTGATGGGGGCAAGTTGGAGTTGATAGGGGCAAAGTGGAACTGGTGGGCCATAGTGAAGCTGATAAGGGGCAAGTTGGAGCTGGTGGGGGGCATCTCTTACAGGCATCTCCAGAACAGGGGCAGAGTGGCTCAGGGGGCAGAGAGAGGACAATCATGAAAAGAGGTTGGGTATAAGTAGGCAGGGTATAAAGGGGTGGGACACAAGGGGCGGAGCGAAATGGGCGGCACAATTAGGTTTTGCCTAGGGTGGCAAAAATCCTTGCACCAGCCCTGACTGTGTGGTGTGTATTACTTTGCTCTACAGCAATAAAGCAATAAAATTCAGTATATGTGTTTATACATTAGTCTGTGCAAATAAAATACTTTGGTCTTGAACTAAATCATTTATTCAGTTACATAAATAGCCAGTAATAGGTCATGAAATAACCTAAAAATTCTTACTAATGCCCCGCCCACCAGCCACACCCCCAATAATATCACCTAAAACTAACGTGTCCCTCTTTGGCCCTGTGAAATGTTGGGAGGTATGCACATACACACAGTGAGCGGCAGAGACATGCAAAACACATGTACACACAGACACACTGGAGATGCACACATGGACACACATATGTAACAGAGATGTACACACACAGACAGGCAACGTATATGAGCAGAAACACATGTGCTCATGAGTTGTGTACCCCTCTGGCACGCAAAGGGTTAATGTATAGAGAGGCATGTCAGAGTTAAATAGCAGTGGGAAGTGTGTTCATACCTGGGAACACTGACTTGTGAAGTCCCTAGAGGGGACTGATGTGGTGCTGATATGGAGAGACAAATGGGGCAATCTGGGTTAAAAGTGGGTGGGGCTTAATCGCGAGTAGGGGCGGGGCTTAACATAAATGTGAAAAAGTGTTAGTAATAGGCTGGAGAAGGAGGAGAAGTGGGAGGGAAATGCAAGTTTACAATGTGAGGGGTTTGAACACACTCCCTGAGGGGTAAAACTTGATACAGATCCCTGTGGCAGTCAGTGGGTTAAGTGTGAATCTGATGGCTGTCTGTCCTGTGTCTTGCATGGCAAATGGTGACAGTGAAGAAGTAATTCAGCAATGAGGGCCTACCTTAACCCTTTGAGTGCCATTTTGTTCCCCTGGTGATGCAGCACCGTTCAGTGGCTTTACTACAGGTCCTGCTGAGGCCACTGGGAGTCAAGGTGAGTGACTGTGTGTCAGCCATCTTTCTTTCTGGCTTTGTGTATGGGTGTGTGGTGCTGTGTGAGTGGGGCATGTGTGTGTTATACGTGTGAACTTTTACTTGTGGAGTCCCTCATGTGGTGCTGATGTGGAGAGAGCAATGGGGCAATCTGGGTTAAAAGGGGGCGGGGCTTAATCGCGAGTAGGGGGCGGGGCTTATCATAAATATGGAAAAGTGTTAGTAATAGGCTGGGGAAGGAGGAGAAGTGGGAGAGAAATGCAAGTTTACAGTGTGAGGGGTTTGAACACACTCCCTGAGGGGTAAAACTTGATACACAACCCTGTGGCAGTCAGTGGGTTAAGTGTGAATCTGATGGCTGTCTGTCCTGTGTCTTGCATGGCAAATGATGACAGTGAAGAAATAATTGAGCAATGAGGACCTACCTTAACCCTTTGAGTGCAATTTTGTTCCTCTGGTGCTGCAGTACAGGTCCTGCTGAGGCCTCTGGGAGTCAGGGTGAGTGACTGTGTGTGTGTGTCAGCCATATGTATTTCTGGCTTTGTGTGTGTATGTGGTGCTGTGTGTGTGAGTGGGGGCATGTCTGTTTGGTGCTGTGTAAGTGGGGCATGTGTGTGTGTGTGGTGCTGTGTGAGTGGGGCATGTGTGTGTGTTTGTGTGGTGCTGTGTGAGTGGGGCATGTGTGTGTGGTGGTCTGTGTGTGTGAGTGGGGCATGTGTGTTTGTCTGTGGTGTAGGAGCAAGTGGCGGCCATATTGTTTTTTTCTGACTTTGATAGTGGTGGGCGGGCTGCATAGTGGGGGCGGGCCAACTCCCTGCATGATTGAATCACCCAATAGGAATAGTAACTCCTGCTTTATGCCTCCCCTGGGTGTGTTTTGGCAGGCACAAAGTCTTCTTTTATATATATAGACTATAAATGTAACCCCTTAACGACCCTCAGGGGCGGATTGTGGTGCAATACCAGCCCGGGGGATTTTCTTATTTAACTGGCCCACTAGCTGGTATTTGAGAGCTAGGGTGGGGGTGTGGGTACACAGTGCATTGCTCAGCAATAAATACTGTATGCAGTATATTATAAGTTATTAACCACTTGCATGCCAGAGAGATGTACAGTAATGCATTCTGAGATTAACCCATTGATTATCCCATAGGTGCACACCACATTGCACAGGAATATGTATCTCAAAGAATAACCCCTTGTGTGCTAAAGAGGCATAATTAATCAGTAACTGACATCTTTATTCACCTTTCTGGTATACAAGGGGTCAATTACTCATGAATTAAGCCTCTAGCATACAAGGGGTTAAACAGTGAGGTACTGCCTACGAGGAATTCAGTGGGTTAATAGTAGAATAAAATAGTGCTGTAATCCTGTCTGGCATGTAAATGGTTAATAACTGATTATTTATACCTATCTAAAAAATACAGGGGGTTAAAGGGTTAACACGTCATACATTAAACCTATCTAGCAACAATACAGTTAGTTAATAAAAATTAATACCATTTGGAACTGCCAGGTAGTTGGGACCCAGAACCTATGCCTGCTAATCTTGCACTGCACCAGGACACACTGCAGGCAGAGCAGGGACAGCTAAGTCAGCCATGGGGGCGGGACAGATAGAGAGAACAGGACCCAGTCTTCACTGCTGCTCCAGTGAGTTGTGCCTCCGGTCCACAAAGTTGTGGACTGGAGAGGTGAGATCATCTGATCTCCCTACCGGCCCATAACTGAGCGGCTCACCGGGGGATGCCCGATCCCCCGATAGGACAATCCGCCCCTGACGACCCTTGACGGTCATAGTACGTCAAGGGTCGATCTGACTGAACAACCGATGACGTACTATGACCGTTATGGAATTCCGGGCTCCCCCCGCGGCTGCACGCAGTTCAGGGAGTCCGGAAGCGGAAAAAAGAAAAAAAAAATGGTCCATAACTGACTGCGCCGCACCGATCGGCCGGTCGTTAAGGGGTTAAAGACACCCATCTCTGTCTGTCTTTCTGTCTCTCTTTCGCTCTGTGTGTGTATATATCTATATATATAAAAGAAGACTTTGTGCCTGCCAAAACACACCCAGGGGAGGCATAAAGCAGGAGTTACTATTCCTATTGGGTGATTCAATCATGCAGGGAGTTGGCCCGCCCCCACTATGCAGCCCGCCCACCACTATCAAAGTCAGAAAAAAACAATATGGCCGCCACTTGCTCCTACACCACAGACAAACACACATGCCCCACTCACACACACAGACCACCACACACACATGCCCCACTCACACAGCACCACACAAACACACACACATGCCCCACTCACACAGCACCACACACACACACATGCCCCACTTACACAGCACCAAACAGACATGCCCCCACTCACACACACAGCACCACATACACACACAAAGCCAGAAATACATATGGCTGACACACACACACAGTCACTCACCCTGACTCCCAGAGGCCTCAGCAGGACCTGTACTGCAGCACCAGAGGAACAAAATTGCACTCAAAGGGTTAAGGTAGGTCCTCATTGCTCAATTATTTCTTCACTGTCATCATTTGCCATGCAAGACACAGGACAGACAGCCATCAGATTCACACTTAACCCACTGACTGCCACAGGGTTGTGTATCAAGTTTTACCCCTCAGGGAGTGTGTTCAAACCCCTCACACTGTAAACTTGCATTTCTCTCCCACTTCTCCTCCTTCCCCAGCCTATTACTAACACTTTTCCATATTTATGATAAGCCCCGCCCCCTACTCGCGATTAAGCCCCGCCCCCTTTTAACCCAGATTGCCCCATTGCTCTCTCCACATCAGCACCACATGAGGGACTCCACAAGTAAAAGTTCACACGTATAACACACACATGCCCCACTCACACAGCACCACACACCCATACACAAAGCCAGAAAGAAAGATGGCTGACACACAGTCACTCACCTTGACTCCCAGTGGCCTCAGCAGGACCTGTAGTAAAGCCACTGAACGGTGCTGCATCACCAGGGGAACAAAATGGCACTCAAAGGGTTAAGGTAGGCCCTCATTGCTGAATTACTTCTTCACTGTCACCATTTGCCATGCAAGACACAGGACAGACAGCCATCAGATTCACACTTAACCCACTGACTGCCACAGGGATCTGTATCAAGTTTTACCCCTCAGGGAGTGTGTTCAAACCCCTCACATTGTAAACTTGCATTTCCCTCCCACTTCTCCTCCTTCTCCAGCCTATTACTAACACTTTTTCACATTTATGTTAAGCCCCGCCCCCTACTCGCGATTAAGCCCCACCCACTTTTAACCCAGATTGCCCCATTTGTCTCTCCATATCAGCACCACATCAGTCCCCTCTAGGGACTTCACAAGTCAGTGTTCCCAGGTATGAACACACTTCCCACTGCTATTTAACTCTGACATGCCTCTCTATACATTAACCCTTTGCGTGCCAGAGGGGTACACAACTCATGAGCACATGTGTTTCTGCTCATATACGTTGCCTGTCTGTGTGTGTACATCTCTGTTACATATGTGTGTCCATGTGTGCATCTCCAGTGTGTCTGTGTGTACATGTGTTTTGCATGTCTCTGCCGCTCACTGTGTGTATGTGCATACCTCCCAACATTTCACAGGGCCAAAGAGGGACACGTTAGTTTTAGGTGATATTATTGGGGGTGTGGCTGGTGGGCGGGGCATTAGTAAGAATTTTTAGGTTATTTCATGACCTATTACTGGCTATTTATGTAACTGAATAAATGATTTAGTTCAAGACCAAAGTATTTTATTTGCACAGACTAATGTATAAACACATATACTGAATTTTATTGCTTTATTGCTGTAGAGCAAAGTAATACACACCACACAGTCAGGGCTGGTGCAAGGATTTTTGCCACCCTAGGCAAAACCTAATTGTGCCGCCCATTTCGCTCCGCCCCTTGTGTCCCACCCCTTTATACCCTGCCTACTTATACCCAACCTCTTTTCATGATTGTCCTCTCTCTGCCCCCTGAGCCACTCTGCCCCTGTTCTGGAGATGCCTGTAAGAGATGCCCCCCACCAGCTCCAACTTGCCCCTTATCAGCTTCACTATGGCCCACCAGTTCCACTTTGCCCCTATCAACTCCAACTTGCCCCCATCAGCTCCAACGTGCCACCACCAGCTCCATTTTGCCCCCTCAGCTCCACTTTGCCCCCTCAGCTCCAACTTACCCCCATCAGCTCCACTTTGCCCCCCATCCTCTCCAACTTACCCCCATCAGCTCCACTTTGCCCCCCATCTGCTCCAACTTGCCCCCACCAGCTCCACTATGCCCTCTCAGCTCCAACTTTCCACTATCAGCTCCACTATGCCCCCAGCAGCTCCAACTTGCCCCCATCCACTCCAGCTTGCCCCCCCATCCGCTCCAACTTGCCCCACCAGCTCCACTTGCCCCCCCTCAGCTCCACTTTGACCCTCATCAGCTCCACTTTGACCCTCATCAGCTCCACTTCGACCCTCATCAGCTCCAACTTGCCCCTATCATCTCCAACTTGCCCCCACCAGCTCCACTATGCCCCCTCAGCTCCAGCTTTCCCCTAACAGCTCCAACTTGCCCCCATCATCTCCACTTTGCCCCACATCTGCTCCAACTTGCCCCCTCAGCTCCACTATGCCCCCTCAGCTCCAACTTGCCCCCCATCACATACCTGTGTCTCCCGCGCAGTCTTCTCTTCAGTAATGGAGAGCGCGGCGGGAGATCATGACTCCCAGCGCGCTCTGCATTACTAAAGATCTGACCAGATGAGGGAGCGCAGTAGCGACACAGACCTGACTGTGTTGTGGTTCCCGGCGTGGTGTGTGCGGGCGCACCTCTTCTCCGCTGCATGCCCGTGCCCCCAGTACGTGTGCGCCCTAGGCCGGCGCCTACCTCGCCTATAGGTGGAACCGGCCCTGCACACAGTCTGACCTCCTAAAAAGAGGGACAACAGGGTGGGAAAGAGGGACAGAGGGATTTGGCCCTCAAAGAGGGACACTTGGGATGTATGGTATGTGTCTGCCTGTATGCTGCATATGTCTGTGTTTATCAGTGTGTCTGCATTTCAAACACGTGCGCCCAATGGTCATAACATGACGGGCAACGCCGTCCCATGTTGCTAGTATATATATATATAGATAGATAGATAGATATAGATATAGATACATATATAAATCTGTTTGTGGTTCACTGTGCACCCCTCCCCAGGGCAGTAGCGGGGGGGCAGACTTGGCCTGCACCAGCAAATGGTAAATGCCCCGCAGCCTCCCCTGTCAAAATTGTTACAGCGAGATGCACAGGTGCAGTGATCTTGACAAGAGTGACCTAGAGGGCGAAGCAGTGAGATTCGTCAACAACGACTTGCTGCTGTTCCACCTCCAACGCTCCCTTATTGCTTAGTAGTGCAATGAAGGTGAAGGGACACCTTGCCCCATTTGGTGCATCATATCTGACACCCTCTCCCTTTCGCCCCATCACAGCCATATGGCAAAGAGGACAGTAAAGGCTAATAATGAAAAAAAAAAAATTAAATGTTTGTTCCTGACGAGTAAAACAAGGGTTCTCCAGCCGCAGAGAGATGTTGCAATTATTACAAATTAAACTTGCAGTTTTAGGGTGCAGTACCTGCATTGCCCTAAAAGCAACAGTGGAGCTGTTGCTACAGTAATCAGTTGACCCTAAATCTTCATAAGCCATTGAGATACTGCACCCAAAATTGTGAGCTTGGGCTGCAATAACTTTTCAATAAAATATCTCCCGGCAGTGGGAGTAGCCTTTTTTTTTTTTTTTTTATTGAGCAGAAAAAAACCTGACATAGATACACAATATTAACCCCTTAAGGATTCATGATAGTCCTGGCACATCATGGGTCCAAAATGCAAAAAGGACCCTTGGCGTGTCAGGACCATCATGGATTTCAGGGCTCCCCACGCGGCTGCACGCCATTTGGGGAAAAAAATGGTCCGTGGTCCTTAAGAGCTGGCTGATCCTTAAGGGGTTAAGCATTAATATCTCTTTACTCAAGGTCCAGAGAGGTGACCAACACATTGCATTGCATACACCTCTGGCACTCAAACGGTTAAAAGATTTCCAATCCAGTCTGTCCTGAATGATCAGCAAGATGGCCTCAGTGGTCACTTTTGTGACAGTCAGAATAAATCCACGAGAGGTCACTAACTACATGATAGTAAAGGGATAGTGATGTTTCACAATAAAAGCAGCTCCAATTAATTTTCATAGTATTTGGACTTTGGAGAGTGTTATGTCAATTCTGTCAGAGTTGTAGTTCAAGAGTAATTCAATGACAAAGTATCCCCCTCCCTCCCCTTTTACTGATGTAACACTGCTCACCTCAGAGCAGCAAGACTGTCCGGATGGATCACAGAGAGGGACAATCTTCAGTGATCATAAGGAAAAACCTGAAAAACCTGTCAAGGGGGGCAGGGTTTTCCTTATGATCACAGTAAGAAGATTGTCCCTTGCTGTGATCTGTCCGGTCAGGTGACCAGATTCCACATCTGAGGGGAGGCGGCTTACACTAGGTAAAAGGGGCGGGAGGGGGATACTTTATCATTCAATTACTCTTGTACTACAACTCTGACAGTACTGAAATAACACTCTCCATGGCCCAAATACTATGAAGATTAATTGGAGCGGCTTTTATTGTGAAACATTACTATCCCTTTAAGACTGTTATATGGTAAATAGGATAATAATAAATGTAGTGGCAGTTCCACTGTAACCTCTGGATTTCTAAGGTCTTTTCACTCCAATTAGCACCCACCCCGGCGGCCCCAGCGCTCCCAGACATTAAAGTGCCAATTACCAAGACGAGTAACCAGGTCCTCAGTACCAGACTAGTTATCAGTCAGTACCAGGACGTCATTAATCAGCGGGTAACGAGAGAGAGAGGTGATTAAGGGCCAGTGAGAGAGAGAGCGGACTAACACACTACACCAACAGGGGAAAATGGACAAAGACAAAAAGCAATTCTAGGCCGTACCAACTGCCTCATAGGGGACAAGTAAACATTAAAGTGGGTTTTCACCCCACGAACGCTAGAAAGATTCACAGTGCATTTGAGACCTGTTAGAATGAGTAGGAATTTGAGGAATTTTTACTTGTTCCCTGTGGTGGTGCGAAAGGTTTGGTGTAAAATGGCTTCACTTTTGCATTGTCAATCTGTTTGTCTATTATTTATCTATCTGTCTATCTATCTATCTATCTATCTATCTATCTATCTATCTATCTATCTGTCTGTCTATCTGTCTGTCTCTCTATTATCTATCTATGTATCTATCTATCTATCTATCTATCTATCTATCTCATATCTATCTATCCATCTATCTATATATCTAGCTATCTCATATCTATCTATCCCATGTCTGTCTGTCTGTCTATCTATCTATCTATCTCCTATCTATCTATCTATCTATCTATCTATCTATCTATCTATCTATCTGTTTATCTGTCTGTATCTATCTATCTATCTATCTATCTATCTATCTATCTATCTATCTGTCTGTCTGTCTCTATATCTATCTATCTATCTATCTATCTATCTATCTATCTGTCTCTATCTATATCTATCTATCTATCTATCTATCTATCTATCTATCTATCTGTATCTATCTATCTATCTATCTATCTATCTATCTATCTATCTATCTCATATGTCTGTCTATCTCATGTCTATCTATCTATCTATCTATCTATCTATCTATCTATCTATCTATCTATCTGTATCTATCTATCTATCTATCTATCTATCTATCTATCTATCTATCTATCTCATATGTCTGTCTATCTCATGTCTATCTATCTATCTATCTATCTATCTATCTATCTATCTATCTATCTATCTATCTACATTGCACACAACCCCTAATTAGTACCCCTGCCCCATTAATTAGTGATGTAGATGTGAGTGAAAACGACAGAGAGGGTTATGTCTGGATAATGTAACCCGTTCTCCATTTTAATACAAGACGCTTGATACATTTACATGCTGTAAGACTGCATAGGAATCAGTACCATCCAGCAGTCTGTGAATTTCATTAGTGTGCGGAATTCAGATATCAGTCTGGTCACATTATGTCTGGCTGTTTGTTGTGTTATGAATCGCACACTATATTAGCTGTGTTTCTGAAAAGAGAAATGTATCAGTTCTGTCTTCTCTACACTGGTAGAAAGATACATTTTATCACAATGTTACACTGATACAATGTATCATTCCTCTTCGACAATGAAAAGCAAACAGTCCTATTTCCGCTGCACAGCGGCTGCGCTTTACGTATACAGCAAGCCAGGACCCGGGGGCCATATTAACCCTTGGAGTGCCATAGAGGTATCCAACGCAATCTCTCCGGCACTCAAAGGGTTAAATAAGACAGGGGGTCATATTGTGCACATCTCTAATTTCTTCTCTTGTGCCATGTGTTCAGCTGAACATAAACAAAGACCAGGCAGAGATCTTATGATCCTGTGAAGACAGCCAAGTATCAGAGTATTTTAGAGAAGATAGAGTGAGGGAGCTCACATCACAATAGTAACACAGTAACATCGTAAATTAGGTTGAATAAAGACACAAGTCCATCAAGTTCAACCTTCGCCTCATACCCCAGCAACTGAGAATTTTATGGCTTTCCTGTTACCAATTAAATTAGTCTTTATCAGACCTTCCTGATCAGCCTACTGATAAACAGTATAACTCTGTATGTTCCCTTTTGAAAGAAATGTATCTAATCTTCTCTTAAATGTATCCATTGTATCTGCCATAACCACCTCCCTGGGCAATGAATTCCACAATTTAACAGACCTTAACCGTAAAAAACCCGTTCGTTTGCTAAAGTCTAAACCTCCTTTCCTCTAATCTCAAGGGGTGTCCCCTGGTCACCTGAGCAGGCCTTGGAATAAATAGCTCACCGCAGAGATCCTTGTATTGACCTCTCATATACTTGTACATTGTGATAAGGTCTCCACTTAGTCGTCTTTTCTCTAGAGTAAATAAACCAAGTTTGTCTAGTCGTTCCTCATACGTCAAGTCCTCCATTCCCTTAATTAATTTTGTTGCTCTCCGCTGTACCCTCTCTAGTTCTAGTATATCCTTTTTCAGAACTGGTGCCCAAAATTGCACTGCATACTCAAGGTGAGGTCTTACCAGAGATTTGTACAGTGGCAAAATAATGTTATCCACTCTTGCTTCGGTACCTCTTTTAACAAGACAGGACTATGTTTGACTTTGTTACTGCTGTTTGACACTGGTCACTGTTTCCAAGTTTGTAGTTGACAAGGATACCCAGGTCTTTCTCTAGCAACGAGTCCCCTAAAATGATTCCATTAACCCCTTAACGACCAGTGGTCACGGGGTGAGTGGTCCTTTAAGGACCAGATAGAGAATTTCGGCGTGCCGCCCCACGTGACTGATCACATGGGGTGGCACGCCGAACTGAGGGACTGGAGCGATCAAATTCAGTCCCCGGTATTGCTCACCGCGCTCCTGCAGGAGCGCGGTGAGTAATAGTACGTGATGTACCAGGACCGTCACTGGTCCTTAAGTACCGGTCCAGCGTGACGGTCCGGGTACGTCACCGGACTCTAAGGGGTTAAGTTTATAAGTAGCCTTGGGATTATTTCCTCCCAAATGCATGACTTTACACTTCCCCACATTAAACTTCATATTCCAGTTGTTTGCCCAATCTGCCATTTTATATAAATCCCTCTGTAGAGAGCAATTATCCTGTTCTGAATTAATTACCCTGCATAATTTAGTGTCATCTGCAAATATTGATATTTTGCTTTCTATATCGACTTCCAGGTAATTTATAAACAAGTTAAAAAGCAGCGGACCTAATACTGAACCCTGAGGTACTCCACCTTCCACTTTAACTGTACCGGAGAATTTTTCATTAATGAAAAGGAAGGAAGTAAAGAATTCAGTGTAAATGCACAGAATTTAAAGGGATAGTAATGTTTCACAAACTCTCCAAAAGAATGCAAGCTTGCTCTGTAACGGATTTGGTCTGAAGTGTGTTTCAGCGGAGTGTCCTAGTTTTAGCCAGCTTAAAGGGATAGTAATTCTTAAAATGTAAAAAAATATGTTATAGGGTTTATCCCCCTGAGTAAAACAAGAGTACTCCCACTGCTGAAAGGTGTTTCATTCAAAAGTTATTAATTTTCAAAGTTGAATTTTTTAGGTGCAATATCACAGTGGCCTGAAATTGTACAGTGGCGCTGTTGCTACACCATCCTATGGAGATTTATGGTCCCGGGACTAGAGCTGTCCATAGGAAGATGTAGCAACAGCGCCACTGTACAATTTCAGGCCACTGTGATATTGCACCTAAAAAAATCAACTTTGAAAATTAATAACTTTTGAATGAAACACCTTTCAGCAGTGGGAGTACTCTTGTTTTACTCAGGGGGATAACCCTACAACATATATTTTTTTTACATTTTAAGTATTACTATCCCTTTAAAATGTCCTACAACGTATTTACATAATAACTTAGGTTTTACTACCCCTTAAAGGGATAGTCATGTTTCACAATAAAAGCAGTTCCAATTAAAGGGTTAATAATGCCCCAGCATAATTTGTAATAGATTTGTAGAGTCTAAAAAAAAAATCACATTGCCACAAACCCCATCTCTCAAACCGCTATGGTTTGAGATATTGGCAATTAAAGTTCCCTTTCCCTTGATGTCAGCTGTAAAGCTGACAGAAGGGGATCCGAATTGGCCGACACGATGATGCTCTGCAGCAGAGCCGAAATCCCGTTATTGCAAAAGAATTACTTCGTTTCAATGGTCTACAAAGTGTGCTTGCAAACCAGGCACACTTTGTAGACCTTTCTAATGAAATAATTATTTTGCAATAACGGGATTACAGCTCAGCTGCAGAGCCACAGGCTGATCCCCAGACTGGGATCTCCTGCTGTCAGCTAGATTGTGACATCAGGAGAAAGGGAGGGAGGGGGGAACTTTGAATCCCTATATCTCTCAAACCATAGCGGTTTGAGAGATGGGGTTTATGGCAATGTGATTTTTTTTTAGACTCTACAAATCTATTACAAATTATGTTAGGACATTACTAACCCTTAAATCTTTATAGTATTTGGGCCATGGAGAACTGTTTGTCAGCGACATGTAGAAACTGCTGAGTCACTTCCTGTCAGATTGAACACTCAAGAAGTAACCACGCTGTCACTCACTCCCTAACAATTTGAATGGTTATAATTTGTGACTAAAACAACGGCTAGCAGTGGAAAAGGAAAAGGCCTATAACAAATAGATTTTCATTAAAAACGTGTACTGCTTTAAATAAATGTAAATGTTTATTTGTTCATTATATTGCAGTGGGCTTGTCCCAGAATCACTCCTTTTTTCGTTTGAACATAGGGTCCCTTGAGCCAGACCTGAGAAATATTTTCTTTTTTGATGCTGGACGATCAAAGCGTGTAAAAGAGGAGCGTTCAACTCATTATCCCTAAATAAAGCCAGGCAGCGGCAGATGGGACCAGCTGTTCAGGTAACAGCGAGCTCACCAGCCTGAGGAGGTTCCACACTGAGAGGCTGAGAAATGCTTCTGAACCTGCTCTGTGTCCTCACCTCCCTGCTGAGAACGGAGATCAGGAAGGCTGCAGGACCATGTAAAAGTGGGACTTTCACTTTAAAGGGATAGTAATACTTAAAATGTAAAAAAAAATATGTTGTAGGGTTTATCCCCCTGAGTAAAACAAGAGTACTCCCACTGCCGAAAGGTGTTTCATTCAAAAGTTATTAATTTTCAAAGTTGCATTTTTTAGGTGCAATATCACAGTGGCCTGAAATTGTACAGTGGCGCTGTTGCTACACCATCCTATGGACAGATCTGGTCCCGGAACCATAAATCTCCATAGGATGGTGTAGCAACAGCGCCACTGTACAATGTCAGGCCACTGTGATATTGCACCTAAAAATTTCAACTTTGAAAATTAATAACTTTTGAATGAAACACCTTTCAGGAGTGGGAGTGATCTTGTTTTACTCAGGAGGATAAACCCTACAACATATTTTTTTTTTACTTTGTAAGTATTACTATCCCTTTAAAGGGATAGTAATGTTTAAATTTTATGGCAAGACAGGAGGCTGATATTTGCATAACATCTTTTACTGGTCCTCACAGCAGCAGGAAGAGACAGACAGAAAATGTAACCAATCACAGATAACCCCACAGCATATAAAGTCAGTCCTGTGAATATAACTTCCTGTTCCTTGCTGATCCTCACGCAGGTCAGTCGTTCTTTGAGCTTACGTCAGTTTTCCTGCACAAATCTTATTGCATATTTGTCTTTTCAGTTTTTATTTTCAACCTCTAGCCTTCTTTTGGCTTCATGTGTTTTCTACTGTGCTCTACCTCTTTTCGGTTTCCTTTGCCAGTTTCTTTCCCCTCTTCTGAGCCGTACGGGCTCAGTCTCCCTTTCCCGTTCTTTATCTAGCCGTCCTTTCGCAAGATTCGGGTGGCCATCTTGGATCTCACGTTGGTTCCTTGCAAGATTTCGGAGGCCATTTTGTTTATTCCGGAATGGATCATTTTCAGCCTCTTCTCCATCACTTGGTGTCTGGGCTGGCGGTCCGCTTCCTCTCTCTGCTCTTCACTAAGTATCACAGTGGTACATCTGTGTAAGTCTTATCTCTCAAACCTTTATGGTTTGAGAGATATAACGCACTAAAGTTCCCCCTTTCAGGCTGAAGCATCTATGGCACAGCAGCAGATTCTGGTCCTTCGACCTGGCGGCGGCTCTTCAGCAGAGCAGAAATCACGCTATTTCAAAATAAATATTTCATTGGAATGGTCTACAAAGTATGCCTGGTTTGCAAGCACACTTTGTAAACCATTCCAATAGAGTATTTATTTCAAAATAGCGTGATTTCAGCTCTGCTGAAGAGCCGCAGGCTGATCCCGGGACAGGAATCTCCTGCTGTCAGCTAGATGGCAGACTTCTGTGAAGCAGCCTGGAGGGGGGAACTTTAGCGAGGTATATCTCTCAAACCATAAAGGTTTGAGAGATAAGACTTACACAGATGTACTTATTTTTTTAATGCCTACAAGAATACATAACGTTAAATTTAAACATCACTATTCCTTTAATTCAAGTCTGCATATTAGAAAACTGCATTAAAAACTGCCTGTACGTCATGTCATGTTAAAATGATAGTAATGATTCACAAAAAAAGCAGCTCCAGAGGTTACAGTGGAACTGCCGTTACTTTTATTATTATCCTATTTACCATATAACAGTCTTAACCCCTTAAGGACCGGCCACGCACGCACGTGGCGGTCACTTATGGACCACGGAGCATTTTTTTTTTTTTTTTTATCCGATTCCAGCCCGGAATTCCATGACGGTCCAGGACCGTCATGGGTCCTTAAGGGGTTAAAGGGATAGTAATGTTTCACAATAAAAGCAGCTCCAATTAATCTTCATAGTATCTGGGCCGTGGAGAGTGTTATTTCAATACTGTCAGAGTTGTAGTTCAAGAGTAATTGAATGATAAAGTTTCCCCCTCCTGCCCCTTTTACCTAGTGTAAGCCACCTCCCCTCAGATGTGGAATCTGATCTCTTGACCGGACAGGTAACTACAAGGGACAATCTTCTTACTGTGATCATAAGGAAACCCTGCCCCCCTTGACAGGTTTCTCAGGTTTTTCCTTATGATCACTGAAGATTGTCCCTCTCTGCGATCCATCCGGACAGTCTTGCTGCTCTGAGGTGAGCAATGTTACATCAGTAAAAGGGGCTGGAGGGGGATACTTTATCATTCAGTTACTCTTGAACTACAACTCTGACAGTATTGAAATAACACTCTCCATGGCCCAAATATTATGAAGATTAATCGGAGCTGCTTTTATTGGGAAACATTACTATCCCTTTAAAGTGGACCCATCACCTTAATTCAAATCTGCATATTTGAAAACTGCATTAAAAACTGCCTATATATCATGTTAAGGAAAACTCCAGCAGATGTACAGCTTAGGAGATATTCCCTCTATTATATCTGGGCAAAGTGAAAGTGATCATTTCCTGGTACTGCACAGAGCTTCGTTAGCTTATGGCACGTCAATGAAAAGGCTTAATTAGCAAGTGAAATGTCACTGTCAAACATAATTAGCGTATGAAAACTTCACTGGTACTGCAGTTGGCATACATCAGCATATGGTAACAAGTGTGAATATCTCATTAACTTTACATTTGCTGATCTTTTGATTAACATGACACATAGACAGATTTTAATGCAGATTTCAAACACACAAACTCAAATTAAGGTGAAAGTTCCAATTTAATCTCTGGAGGACCAGAATGGTGTACAATGACCTCTCTTGTCCTCAAGGGGGTTACACAAACACTTCCTAATACTAAAACATCCATTTATCTTAGTCTGGACTGAAAATTGCCATTATGAATCATTTTTAATTGGACGGGTTCTCCAAAATGAATCTTTAAAGAGATAGTAACACTTAATATATATAATAATGAATATTGTATGGGGAGGCGGCTTGCAGGCAGGAGCGTAGGAACCAGGGGGGATGGGGGGACACCCCGTCTAGGAAATCAAGCGGGGGACAGATAATGTAGAAATCCCCCCCCCCAGACATTAGGCGCACCAGCCCAGGGGGCGCAGGGTTTGGGTGACTGGCAGGAGGGTGCTTCCTCCTGCCGGTCACCTCCTTGTAGCATGTGTGGCTGAGTAGAGTGGACCTCGGGTAGAGGAGCTTCTGTATCCTCTACCCCGGTCTGACAGGAAGCTGCTTGCCGAGCACAACGAGCAGCTTCCTGTCAGACCGGGTAGAAGATCAGAAGCTCATCTACCGTGGTCTGCTCGGCCACACTACAAAGAAGGTACAGAGGGGCTGGGGGGCAAAGTGACACACAGGGGGGCTAAAGAGACACACAGGGGGGCTGGGGGTGCAAAGTGACACACAGGGGGGCTAAAGAGACACACAGGGGGGCTAGGGGTGCAAAGTGACACACAGGGGGTTGTTGGGGGACAAAGATACACAGAGGGGGGCTGTTGGGGGGCAAATGCTATCCCCCAGATTTGTGGGGGTTCCTATGCCTCTGCTTGCAGGCTGTAAAAGAGGCGGGAGGGGGATCCTTTACCAGTGAATTTCTATTGAACTAGAACACGGAGCATATTAAAATAGAGCGTTACACGATCCTCTTTGTAGGAGGATCAATCCGAGCGGCTTTGGTTTCAAGATGTTACTTTCCCTTTAAATGTGTCTTTTACCATTTGAATACTAAAGAGTTCTCTTATGAATTAAGAAACAAGGTGTTTGAGACGTCTCTATCATCCATATGGCTAAGAGACCTATTTGGGAATTGGAATTAGTCCTCTCGCTACTGTGCCGTTGCCTTGCTACAGATTTCCTCTATGTCCTCTTCATACATCCGCCTCGCCGTGTTCCGCTACATCTGTTACTTTGTATCTATTTGCAGAGAACATGTTAATGCTGTTCTCCACCTGGTAATGAGAATGGATGCGGATTAGGTTGTGTAACTATGGTAATGCGTGTCCGATTCCTCCATTCACTGGCACTAATCATTCCTGAGTCTCAAAGATTCCTGTCCTAGGTCTGTTCTGTGTCTGTTCTCCATTCACTGGCACTAATCATTCCTGAGTCTCAATGATTCCTGTCCTAGGTCTGTTCTGTGTCTGTTCTCCATTCACTGGCACTAATCATTGCTGAGTCTCAATGATGCTGAGTCTCAAAGATTCCTGTCCTAGGTCTGTTCTGTGTCTGTTCTCCATTCACTGACACTAATCATTGCTGAGTCTCAATGATTCCCGTCCTAGGTCTGTTCTGTGTCTGTTCTCCATTCACCGACACTAATCATTGCTGAGTCTCAATGATTCCTGTCCTAGGTCTGTTCTGTATCTGTTCTCCATTCACTGGCACTAATCAGAGGTGCAACTAGAAGCCACCGGGCCCTGGTGCAAGAATTGCCATGGGCCCCCCCCGCCCACATTGGCCCCCTCATCCACATTGCCCCTTCCATAATGCCCCCTTCATCTCCACAATGCCCCTTCCACAATGCCCTCTTCCATCTCCACAATGTCCCCTTCATCTCCACATTGCCCCCTTCCACAATGTCCCCTTCATCTCCACAATGTCCCCTTCATCTCCACATTGCCCCCTTCCATCTCCACAATGTCCCCTTCATCTCCACAATGTCCCCTTCATCTCCACAATGCCCCCTTCCATCTCCACAATGTCCCCTTCATCTCCACAATGCCCTCTTCCATCTCCACAATGCCCCCTTCATCTCCACAATGCCCCCTTCCACAATGTCCCCTTCATCTCCACAATGCCCCCTTCATCACATTGCCCCTACCTCCAGTCCCTGGTGGTCTAGCGGAGTGTCTTTACAGACCTGTGCCTCCTTCGGCACAGATCTCTGCAACCGGAGCTCCCGCTCACCGCTCTAGTAATGCAGAGGCTGGGAGATGATGTCATCTCCCAGTGCTCTGTATTACTAGATGATTTCATCTCCTAGTGCTCTGTATTACTAGATGATGTCATCTCCCAGCGCTCTGTATTACTAGATGATGTCATCTACCAGCGCTCTGTATTACTAGATGATTTCATCTCCTAGTGCTCTGTATTACTAGATGATGTCATCTCCCAGCGCTCTGTATTACTAGATGATGTCATCTCCCAGCGCTCTGTATTACTAGATGATTTCATCTCCTAGTGCTCTGTATTACTAGATGATTTCATCTCCTAGTGCTCTGTATTACTAGATGATGTCATCTCCTAGTGCTCTGTATTACTAGATGATGTCATGTCCCAGCGCTCTGTATTACTAGATGATGTCATCTACCAGCGCTCTGTATTACTAGATGATTTCATCTCCTAGTGCTCTGTATTACTAGATGATGTCATCTCCCAGCGCTCTGTATTACTAGATGATGTCATCTACCAGCGCTCTGTATTACTAGATGATTTCATCTCCTAGTGCTCTGTATTACTAGATGATGTCATCTCCCAGCGCTCTGTATTACTAGATGATGTCATCTCCCAGTGCTCTGTATTACTAGATGATTTCATCTCCTAGTGCTCTGTATTACTAGATGATGTCATCTCCCAACGCTCTGTATTACTAGATGATGTCATCTCCCAGTGCTCTGTATTACTAGATGATTTCATCTCCTAGTGCTCTGTATTACTAGATGATGTCATCTCCTAGTGCTCTGTATTACTAGATGATGTCATCTCCCAGCGCTCTGTATTACTAGATGATGTCATCTACCAGCGCTCTGTATTACTAGATGATTTCATCTCCTAGTGCTCTGTATTACTAGATGATGTCATCTCCAACGCTCTGTATTACTAGATGATGTCATCTCCCAGTGCTCTGTATTACTAGATGATTTCATCTCCTAGTGCTCTGTATTACTAGATGATGTCATCTCCTAGTGCTCTGTATTACTAGATGATGTAATCTCCCAGCGCTCTGCATTACTACAGCAGCGCGCTGAGTGGGAGATCAGGTAAGTGACTGCTGCGGACGTGGGGGTCGCAGGCGGTGGCCGGGACCCTGGAGTGACGGGCCCGGTCGCAGGTGCGACCGCTGCGACCCCTATTGTTACGCCACTGGCACTAATCATTGCTGAGTCTCAATGATTCCTGTCCTAGGTCTGTTCTGTGTCTGTTCTCCATTCACTGGCACTAATCATTGCTGAGACTTGACAATTCCTATTCTGTATTCTGTGTCTATTGTCCATTCACTGGCATTAATAAGTTTTGAGGCTCGATAATTCCTTTATTGGGTGTATTCTGTATCAATTCTCCACCCATTGGCAATAGTTATTGTCACTATCACATTCTATGGTAGAGAAAGTTTTCTTGCAACGTGATAATCCAGTGAGATAAACTCTCCAGTTCCTATGTTATTCTATGGGAGAGATTTAGTTATAGACTACAGGGGAGATGTACTAAGGTGTGATAAAGAGGAGATAAATTCTCCAGTGACATAAACTCTCCAGTTCCTATATTATTCTATGGGAGAGATTTAGTTATAGACTACAGGGGAGATGTGCTAAGGTGTGATAAAGAGGAGATAACTTCTCCAGTGAGATAAACTCTCCAGTTCCTATGTTATTCTATGGGAGAGATTTAGTTATAGACTACAGGGGAGATGTACTAAGGTGTGATAAAGAGGAGATAAATTCTCCAGTGACATAAACTCTCCAGTTCCTATATTATTCTATGGGAGAGATTTAGTTATAGACTACAGGGGAGATGTACTAAGGTGTGATAAAGAGGAGATAAATTCTCCAGTGACATAAACTCTCCAGTTCCTATATTATTCTATGGGAGAGATTTAGTTATAGACTACAGGGGAGATGTGCTAAGGTGTGATAAAGAGGAGATAACTTCTCCAGTGAGATAAACTCTCCAGTTCCTATGTTATTCTATGGGAGAGATTTAGTTATAGACTACAGGGGAGATGTACTAAGGTGTGATAAAGAGGAGATAAATTCTCCAGTGACATAAACTCTCCAGTTCCTATATTATTCTATGGGAGAGATTTAGTTATAGACTACAGGGGAGATGTACTAAGGTGTGATAAAGATCAGATAACTTCTCCAGTGTGATAAACTCTCCAGTTCCTATGTTATTCTATGGGAGAGATTTAGTTATAGACTACAGGGAGATGTACTAAGGTGTGATAAAGAGGAGAGAACTTCTCCACTGAGATAAACTCTCCAGTTCCTATGTTATTCTATGGGAGATCTTTAGTTATAGACTACAGGGGAGATGTACTAAGGCGTGATAAAGAGGAGATAACGTCTCCAGTTCCTATGTTATTCTATGCACCAAAGTCACTTGTGGAATAGATGTTAGTAGATGTTAGTGAACAAGCTCTACAGAATTGCTTATAGAATATATTACACTATTGAAGTGAATACCTCTTTATCACCTCATTATCTCCTCATTATCACCCCTTACTGCATAATCTCCCCAGAACCTTCATATACATGTCTGTCTTATTTAGTTTCTTGCTGCCTATTAACCCTCACGAGATACCAGTTATCAACAGCCAGCTGTTACTCATCATCAAACATCTGTTTTACTGAGATTGGGGTTAATCATCCAGCATCATCTTGTCGTCTATCACTAAGGTATAGACCGGCACATGATTAACCCCTTCAGTGACTTGTATTACACAACTTCAATGGCTTAGATTAACAATTTAATACAATACACACCTCTCTGATCATTGAAGTGTTAAAATCCCTGCACTACACGGAATTAACATTCAATGACTTGAATTCAGATCCCTGTATGCATACGATTAACTGCTCTAATGCCTTTTATAATGATCCCTGTACTACACAGAGTTAGCCCATTCAGTTACTTAAAATTATGTGAACCTATTACTTACACAACTTTTACTTACTCTAAATGTTTTTATGTAAATGCATATTAAGGGTTTTTATGAAAATCAATTTGTTATAGAAGTTTTCCTCCTATATAAAACAAGGGTAAAACCACTGTTAGTTTTTTTATTCAAATGTTATTACAGTTCAAACTGTCAGTAAGTGAATTGCAGTGTGTTTACTTCCTGAAAATGTAAACTGTTGGGAAGTGAATTACAGTGTGATTACTGCCTGAAAATGTAAACTGTCTGGAAGTGAATTGCAGTGTGATTACTTCCTGAAAATTCAAACTGTTGGGAAGTGAATTGCAGTGTGATTGCTTCCTGAAAATTCAAACTGTTGGGAAGTGAATTACAGTGTGATTACTTCCTGAAAATGTAAACTGTCTGGAAGTGAATTACTGTGTGATTATTTCCTGAAAATTCAAGCTGTTGGGAAGTGAATTGCAGTGTGATTACTTCCTGAAAATGTAAACTGTCTGGAAGTGAATTACAGTGTGATTATTTCCTGAAAATTCAAACTGTCAGGAAGTGAATACAGTGTGATTGCTTTCTGAAAATTCAAACTGACAGGGAGTTACTCAACAGTTTCGATCTCATTCTACAGAGAACTGTTTGTCAGAGACTCATGTCTACCATAGAATACAAAAGAATAAACTAATTGATATCTGGCCACTAGAGGCCACTGTTAATGTAAAAAAAACCTCTGGCTTTGGAAATATGCATATCTCATCAGCAGAAGTACCATTTTTCTCAGGAGGATATGCCCTACAATGCAAGTTTTAATATCCACACAACTAATGGTGTTAGAGATATTTGTTTTAGTAGTTCGGGATTCTAATCTCAGAAGAGCTTTGTTCCATGACTTGGTCAGGTCAGGCTGCATAATAAATAACTCACATGTCACATAATTGCTTCTCTCTACCTTCTTAGGCTGCTAAAACCAGTGGGGTTGAATAAATTGGTAAGGAGGAATATAAATGCAAATCCTTTTAAGATGGAATCTGTCATTGAGGAGAGGACTTGGAAAGGAGATTAATCCTCATTAAAATCCCTGCACTACACAGGATTAGCCCATTAAACTACTTGTATTCAGATCACTGCACTATGTAGGATTAACCCCTTAATGACTTGCATTCAAATTCTTATTCTACACAGGAAGGATTAATGTGACAGAATCGCCATTTTAATACACGACTCCTGTTACATTTTCATGTCGCAGAATTGCACAGGAATCGGCGGAATCCTGTAGCATTTTTTTTTTTTAAATTAAGCAACATACTTTAACCCTTTGAGAGCTAGAGAGGTATCCAATGCATTGCGATACCTCTCTGGTACTCAACAGGCTAACTGCATGGTTGTCTCTAAATTGGCGTTGTTTCTACCAGAAAGTCAGGGGGAGAAGTCCTCCTTGTCATATGTGTGTAGTCAGGGGCGAGATCTCCACTTTAGTATTCACAGTGTTATGGCAGTTTTCCAGGGGTAGGGTGACCATGATTCCTGGAATGCCCAGGACGGTCCCTAAATTTTGTGCTTGGTCCCACTCCCTGAATAATCCCCCACAGGGACAATAAAGAGTCCCGGAATCAACTTAAAGCAAAGCCTAGAGTCAGTCCTATTTTGCCTGCCAGTGCACAATGCATGCACCACCACCAGCCATTGAAGGTAGAGTATTTGCACAATGTTCCTCTCCTCATTGGCTGGCTGGTGTGAGGTGGTACGTATGACGCCCGGTGCATGCCACGTAAGTTCATACCTCCCAACATTTTAAATTGCCAAAGAGGGACACTTGTGTTTTAGATGGTGTTGCTGGGGGTGTGGCTGGTGGGCTGGGCATTACCTGGAATTTTTAGGCTATTTCCTGACCTATTGACACCTCGTCGTGTAACCTAATAAATGACTTATAACAAGACCAAAGTATTTTATTTGCACAGAATAATTTATATATACATATACTTACTCTTAAACAAAAAAGTATTTTTTTTGCTGTAGAACAATGTTATTCACTTATATACACACCACACAATATGATCTCCTAAACACAGGGACACCAGGGTGATATACTTCTATACACACCACATAGTCTGATCTCCTAAACACAGGGACACCAGGGTGATACACTTATATATACACCACACAGTCTGATCTCCTAAACACAGGGACACCAGAGTGATACACTTATATATACACCACACAGTCTGATCTCCTAAACACAGGGACACCAGGGTGATACGCTTATATACACACCACACAGTCTGATCTCCTAAACACAGAGACACCAGGGTGATACACTTATATACACACCACACAGTCTGATCTCCTAAACACAGGGACACCAGGGTGATACACTTCTATACACATCACACAGTCTGATCTCCTAAACACAGGGACACCAGGGTGATACACTTATATACACACCACACAGTCTGATCTCCTAAACACAGGAACACCAGGGTGATACACTTATATACACACCACACAGTCTGATCTCCTAAACACAGGGACACCAGGGTGATACACTTATATACACACCACACAGTCTGATCTCCTAAACACAGGAACACCAGGGTGATACACTTCTACACACACCACACAGTCTGATCTCCTAAACACAGGGACACCAGGGTGATACACTTCTATTCACACCACACAATGTGATATCCTAACCACAGGGACACCAGGGTGATACACTTCTATACACACCTCACAGTCTGATCTCCTAAACACAGGGACACCAGGGTGATACACTTATATACACACCACACAGTCTGATCTCCTCAACACAGGGACACCAGGGTGATACACTTCTATACACACCACACAGTCTGATCTCCTAAACACAGGGACACCAGGGTGATACACTTCTATACACACCACACAGTCTGATCTCCTAAACACAGGGACACCGGGGTGATACACTTCTATACACACCTCACAGTCTGATCTCCTAAACACAGGGACACCAGGGTGATACACTTCTACACACACCACACAGTCTGATCTCCTAAACACAGGGACACCAGGGTGATACACTTCTATTCACACCACACAATGTGATATCCTAACCACAGGGACACCAGGGTGATACACTTCTATACACACCTCACAGTCTGATCTCCTAAACACAGGGACACCAGGGTGATACACTTATATACACAACACACAGTCTGATCGCCTAAACACAGGGACACCAGGGTGATACACTTATATACACACCACATAGTCTGATCTCCTAAACACAGGGACACCAGGGTGATACACTTATATACACACCACACAGTCTGATCTCCTAAACACAAGGACACCAGGGTGATACGCTTATATACACACCACACAGTCTGATCTTCTAAACACAGGGACACCAGGGTGATACACTTATATACACAACACACAGTCTGATCTCCTAAACACAGGGACACCAGGGTGATACACTTATATACACACCACACAGTTGATCTCCTAAACACAGGGACACCAGGGTGATCACTTCTATACACACCACACAGTCTGATCTCCTAAACACAGGGACACCAGAGTGATACACTTCTATACACACCACACAGTCTGATCTCCTAAACACAGGGACACCAGGGTGATACACTTCTATACACACCACACGGTCCGATCTCCTAAACACAGGGACACCAGGGTGATACACTTCTATACACACCACACAATCTGATCTCCTAAACACAGGGACACCAGGGTGATACACTTCTATACACACACCACACAGTCTGATCTCCTAAACAGAGGGACACCAGGGTGATACACTTATATACCCACCACACAGTCTGATCTCCTAAACACAGGGACACCAGGGTGATACACTTATATACACACCACACAGTCTGATCTCCTAAACACAGGGACACCAGGGTGATACACTTCTATACACACCACACAGTCTGATCTCCTAAACACAGGGACACCAGGGTCATACACTTATATACACACCACACAGTCAGATCTCCTAAACACAGGGACACCAGGATGATACACTTCTATACACACCACACAGTCTGATCTCCTAAACACAGGGACACCAGGGTAATACACTTATATACTACACACCACACAGTCTGATCTCCTAAACACAGGGATACCAGGGTGATACACTTATATACACACCACACAGTCTGATCTCCTAAACACAGGGACACCAGGGTGATACACTTATATACATACCACGCAGTCTGATCTCCTAAACACAGGGACACCAGGGTGATACACTTCTATACACACCACACAGTGTGATCTCCTAAACACAGGGACACCAGGGTGATACACTTATATACACACACCACAGTCTGATCTCCTAAACACAGGGACACCAGGGTGATACACTTCTATACACACCACACAGTCTGATCTCCTAAACACAGGGACACCAGGGTGATACACTTATATACACACCACACAGTCTGATCTCCTAAACAAAGGGACATCAGGGTGATACACTTCTATACACACCACACAGTCTGATCTCCTAAACACAGGGACACCAGGGTGATACACTTCTATACACACCACACAGTCTGATCTCCTAAACACAGGGACACCAGGGTGATACACTTACATACACACCACACAGTCTGATCTCCTAAACACAGGGACACCAGAGTGATACACTTCTATACACACACCACACAGTCTGATCTCCTAAACACAGGGACACCAGGGTGATACACTTCTATACACACCACACAGTCTGATCTCCTAAACACAGGGACAGCAGGGTGATACACTTATATATACATAACACAGTCTGATCTCCTAAACACAGGGACACCAAGGTGATACATTTATATACACACCATACAGTCTGATCTCCTAAACACAGGGACACCAGGGTGATACACTTATATACACAATGCAGTAATGCACAGTAGAGACTGCCAGTGACGAAGATGATACAGAGTGGGACTCTCCGAAGGCCAGTGGGCATGACAGGGCAATTGCCAGGAGCCCCTGAAAACTGGGCATCCTAGGCCAGTGCCTATTCAGCCTATTGACAAATCCGGCCCTGATTACACTCTCAGTTATCTGAATTAAGAACCCTCCATTGCACCAGATTAAGGACACTTTCATTGTTTTAGATTAGAATCCATTGACTGTAATGGATCAGCCCCACAATGAATTGGATTTAGATTATTTCACTACACCAGACTGACCATTTAAATGACTGGGATAAATATCAATACAATACACTGGCTTAACACTTTCAACGACCTGCATTAAGATCCCTAAAAAGGATTAATCAGTGGCTGTGCAGCCCAAAAACATGGCAGAAGGGTAGGCTAAACATGGGACATGTGTGATTTAAAGGGATAGTAATGTTTCACAATAGAAGCAGCTCCAATTAATCTTCATAGTATTTGGGTCATGGAGAGTGTTATTTCAATACTGTCAAGAGTAATATCATACCTCCCAACATTTCAAATTGCTAAAGAGGGACACTTGTGTTTTAGGGGGTGTTGCCGGGGGTTTGGCTTGTAGGTGGGGCATTTTTTAGGCTATTTCATGACCTATTGACACCTCCTTGTGTGATCTAATAAATTAATTATAACAAGACCAAAGTATTTTATTTACACACACTAATTTATAAACACATATACTGATGTTTAAACACACAATAATGTGAGTTTTATTGCTGTAGAGCAGTATGATACACTTTTATATACACCTCACCATTCTGATCTCCTAAAAAGAGGGACATCAGGGTGGGAGAGAGGGACAGGGGGATTTGGGTCTGAAAGAGGGACTGTCCCTCCTAAAGAGGGATACTTGGGAGGTATGGTAATATAATGATTACATATCCCCCTCCTGCCCCTTTTACCTAGTATAAGCTGCCTCCAGGGCCAGATTTACATCTCAGGAGCCTGTAGGCACAGAAATCTGAAGCGCCCCCCCCCCACTGGCCATCTCCACAGTGCTCCAAATCTCCACATTACCCCCCATCTCCAGATTGCCCTCACACTGCCCCCCATCAGCTCCATATTGCCCCCATCAGCTCCATCTTGCCCCCATTAGTTCAAACTTGCCCTCACATTGCCCCCATCAGCTCCAACTTGCCCCTGCCAGCTCCAACTTGCCCTCACATTGCCTCCATCATCTCCACATTGCCCCCATCAGCTCCATAGTGCCCCATCAGCTCCATATTGCCCTCACATTGCCCCCATCACCTCCACATTGCCCCCATCAGCTCCATATTACCCTATCAGCTCCACATTGCCCCATCAGCTCCACATTGCACCCATCATCCCCATATTGCCCTCACATTGCCCCCATCATCTCCTCATTAAGCCTCACATTGGCCCCCCCATCCGTTTCCTACCTCCCTGGTGATCTAGCGGCAGGAGAGATCTGTGCCTCCTTCTGCACAGACCTGTAGCTGCTGGAGCTCCTGAGGTCTTCTCTTCAGTTATGCAGAGCGCTGGGAAATGATGTCATCTCCATGATGTCATCTCCATGATGTCATCTCCCAGCTCTCTGCATTACTAAAGAGCCGGAGGTGCTCAGCAGCTACAGGTCTCTCGGCACAGACCTTACCATGCGGGCGGCAGGCAGAGGGTTTCACCACTTAAAAAAATATATAAAAATAAATTTAAAAAATCGATTCCAATGACAGGCGCCCCTCAGTGGGGTGTGTCTGTAAGCAGATGCCTACTCTGCCTTACAACAAATCCGGCCCTGGCCACCTCCCCTCAGATGTGGAATCTGGTCTCTTGATCAGAGAGGTCACAGCAAGGGACAATCTTCTTACTGTGATCATAAGGAAAACTCTGCCCCACATGACAGTTTTTTCAGGTTTATCCTTATGATCACTGAAGATTGTCCCTCTCTGTGATCCATCCGGACAGTCTTGCTGCTCTGAGGTGAGCAGTGTTACATCAGTAAAAGGGGCGGGGGGGATACTTTATCATTCAATTACTCTTGTACTACAACTCTGACAGTATTGATATAACACTCTCCATGGCCCAAATACAATGAAGATTAATTGGAGCTGCTGTTTTTGTGAAACATTAATATCCCTTTAAACATCTACGACCTCACAACATTCCAAATAGCTAGAAAGGGACACTTTTTGTTTGAGGTGCTGGAGGCGTGGCTGGTGGGTGGGGCATTAGTGAGGATTTTTAGGTTATTTCTTAACATATTGACACCTCTGTGTAACTGAACATATGGTTTAGAAAAAGACCAAATATTTAATTTACACAGACTAATTTATAAACACATATACTGACTTTTAAACAGAGTAGACACCTGCCTTGCGCTCCAAATTTTGAGTGGCGTCTCAGCTGTGCTGGCCACACCCACATTCTGAATTGGGGGTGTGGTCAGAGCAATCTCAATGTCTCTGAACCAGTTACATCCCCCTTTACAGTCTGTTATTTAAGCTGTCGGATAGTAGAGAGATACCAATGTATAACATAGGACTATGTACTAAGAATTCTCCAAACTGAGCAAGAAAACAGAGCCAAAAAAGGTGTAAAAAAAAAGGAGCAAGAAAACACAGAAAAAATTGGAGCAAGAAAACGGAGCAAACAAATGAAGTAAGACAATGGTGCAAGAGAATGGTGCAAAAAAGGTGCAAGAAAGTGGAGCAGGGAAATGGAGCAAATAATGGAGCAAAAATATGGAGCAAAATTGGAGCAACAAAATAATACGTCAATTCCTATGTTATCCTATGGAACCAATGCCTACAGAACTCTCCATTAGAGGTCTTAGTGCATTGACTCCATCGAGCATGGGTGTCCAGGTTTGGTCAGCCAGGGCCATTACCCTTCACTCTCCCTAAGAGTGAAGGGTAATCCAGACGTGGACCACTTGCTCTCAGTGCCTGGGGAGTCCAGCTGCACCCTCCTGATGAGGCTCAACTAGGCTGAAACATATGTTGGGGGTTAGCTGGTGTTCCTGTGCAGTGGGGACTTGCCTGTCATTTTGGAACTGGACCGCCTTTTTGGATTAGTCTAATATGTACGTGGTGATTTCTCCTCTGTAATGGACTAGAGGTAAAACGTGATGCTTCTGGGCGGTGACTAGCCGTAGGACATGCAATTGTGCTGTTGTTCATTCCCAGAAGCCTCTCACATTCTGTATGTTATTTTGAATATTCTTGGGGGGTCTCCCTAAGATTGAAGGGTAATCCAGATGTAGATCCCTTGTTCTCAGTGCCTAGGGAATTCAGCTGCACCCTCCTGACAAGGCCCAACTAGGCTGAAATGTACATCAGGAGTTAGCTGGTGTTCCCGTGCAGTGGGTACTTGCCCATCATTTTGGAACTGGACCGCCTTTTTGGGTGGGATTAGTCTAATATGTACGTGGTGATTTCTCCTCTGTAATGGCAGTAGAGAGCTAAAACGTGATGCTTCTGGGTGGTGACTAGCTGTAGAACAGACCATTGTGCTGTTGTTCATTCCCAGATGCTTCTCACATACTGTATGTTATTTGAATACTCTAAGGAGGTCTCCTTAGGAGTGAAGGGTAATCCAGACGTAGACCCCTTGCTCTCAGTGCCTAGGGAATCCAGTTGCACCCTCCTGACGAGGCCCAACTAGGCCAATACGTATTTTGGGGGTCAGCTGGTGGGGACTTGCCTGACATTTTGGAACTGAACGGCCTTTTTGGATTAGTCTAATATGTACGTGGAGATTTCTCCTCTGTAATGGCACTAGAGAGCTAAAATATGATGCTTGTGGGCAGTGACTAGACAGAGAACAGGTCATTGTGCTGTTGTTTATTCCCAGAAGCCTCTCACATTCTGTATGTTATTTTGAATACTCTTAGGGGGTCTCCCTAAGAGTGAAGGGTAATCAAGATGTAGACCCCTTGTTCTCAGTGCCTAGGGAATCCATCTGCACTCTCTTGACGAGCCCCAACTAGGGTGAAATGTGTGTCGGGGGTTAACTGGTGTTCCCGTGCAGGGGGGACTTGCCTGTCATTTTGGAACTGGACTGCCTTTTTGGGCGGGATTAGTCTAATATGTACATGGAAATTTCTCCTCTGTAATGGCACTAGAGAGCTAAAACATGATGCTTCTGGGCGGTGACTAGCTGTAGGACAGGCCATTGTGCTGTTGTTCATTCCCAGAAGCCTCTCACTTTCTGTATGTTATTTTGAATACTCTTGAATACCCCTTGCTCTCAGTGCCTAGGGAAAGGGAATCCAGCTGCACCCTCCTGATGAGGCCCAACTAGGCCGAAACATATGTCAGAGTTAGCTGGTGTTCCCGTGCAGTGGGGACTTGCCCGTCATTTTGGAACTGGACCGCCTTTTTGGGTGGGATTAGTCTAATATGTAAGTGGAAATTTCTCCTCTGTAATGGCACTAGAGAGCTAAAATGTGATGTTTCTGAGCGGTGACTAGCCGTAGAACAGGCCATTGTGCTGTTGTTCATTCCCAGAAGCCTCTCACATTCTATATGTTTATTTTGAATACTCTTAGGGGGTCTCCCTAAGAGTGAAGGGTAATCCAGATGTGGACCCCTTGCTCTCAGTGCCTAGGGAATCCAGTTACACCTTTTTGACGAGATCCAACTAGGCTGAAATGTATTTCGGGGGTTAGCTGGCGTTCCTGTGCAGTGGGGACTTGCCTGTCATTTTGGAACTGGACTGCCTTTTTGGATTAGTCTAATATGTACGTGGAGATTTCTCCTCTGTAATGGCACTAGAGTGCTTAAACGTGATGTTTCTGGGTGGTGACTAGCCGGAGAACAGGTCATCGTGATGTTGTTCATTCCCAGAAGCCTCTCACGTTCTATATGTTTATTTTGAATACTCTTAGGGGGTCTCCCTAAGAGTGAAGGGTAATCCAGACATGGAACCCTTGCTCTCAGTGCCTAGGGAAAGGGAATCCAGCTGCACCCTCCTGATGAGGCCCAACTAGGCTGAAACATACGTCAGAGTTAGCTGGTGTTCCCGTGCAGTGGGGACTTGCCCGTCATTTTGGAACTGGACCGCCTTTTTGGGCGGGATTAGTCTAATATGTATGTGGTGATTTCTCCTCTGTAATGGCACTAGAGAGCTAAAACGTGATGTTTCTGGGTGGTGACTAGCCGTAGAACAGGCCATTGTGCTGTTGTTCATTCCCAGAAGCCTCTCACTTTCTGTATGTTATTTTGAATACTCTTGAATACCCCTTGCTCTCAGTGCCTAGGGAAAGGGAATCCAGCTGCACCCTCCTAATGAGGCCCAACTAGGCCAAAACATATGTCAGAGTTAGCTGGTGTTCCCGTGCAGTGGGGACTTGCCCGTCATTTTGGAACTGGACCGCCTTTTTGGGTGGGATTAGTCTAATATGTACGTGGAGATTTCTCCTCTGTAATGGCACTAGAGAGCTAAAATGTGATGTTTCTGGGCGGTGACTAGCCGTAGAACAGGCCATTGTGCTGTTGCTCATTCCCAGAAGCCTCTCACATTCTATATGTTTATTTTGAATACTCTTAGGGGGTCTCCCTAAGAGTGAAGGGTAATCCAGATGTGGACCCCTTGCTCTCAGTGCCTAGGGAATCCAGTTGCACCTTCTTGATGAGATCCAACTAGGCTAAAACGTATTTCGGGGGTTAGCTGGCGTTCTCGTGCAGTGGGGACTTGCCTTTTTGGATTAGTCTAATATGTACGTGGAAATTTCTCCTCTGTAATGGCACTAGAGAGCTAAAATGTGATACTTCTGGGTGGTGACTAGCCGGAGAACAGGCCATTGTGCTGTTGTTCATTCCCAGAAGCCTCTCACATTCTGTATGTTATTTTGAATACTCTTAGGGGGTCTCCCTAAGAGTGAAGGGTAATCCAGACATGGAACCCTTGCTGTCAGTGCCTAGGGAAAGGGAATCCAGCTGCACCCTCCTGATGAGGCCCAACTAGGCCGAAACATACGTCAGAGTTAGCTGGTGTTCCCGTGCAGTGGGGACTTGCCCGTCATTTTGGAACTGGACCGCCTTTTTGGGCGGGATTAGTCTAATATGTACGTGGTGATTTCTCCTCTGTAATGGCACTAGAGAGCTAAAACGTGATGTTTCTGGGTGGTGACTAGCCGTAGAACAGGCCGTTGTGCTGTTGTTCATTCCCAGAAGCCTCTCACATTCTATATGTTTATTTTGAATACTCTTAGGGGGTCTCCAGTGAAGGGTAATCCAGATGTGGACCCCTTGCTCTCAGTGCCTAGGGAATCCAGTTGCACCTTCCTGACGAGATCCAACTAGGCCGAAACGTACGCTGGGGGTTAGCTGGCGTTCCCGTACAGTGGGGACTTGCCTGTCATTTTGGAACTGGACCGCCTTTTTGGATTAGTCTAATATGAACGTGGTGATTTCTCCTCTGTAATGGCACTAGAGAGCTAAAACATGATGCTTCTGGGCAGTGACTAGCCGTAGAACAGGTCATTGTGCTGTTGTTCATTCCCAGAAGCCTCTCACATTCTGTATGTTATTAGGGCCATTGCTGGGTCAGGATTTAGGGCCTCTAATGTTGGAGAAATCTGGAGCTTTTTTGCACTATTGTATTTCTCCATTTCCTGCACCACTTTCTTGCTCCATTTTTGCTCCATTTTGCCCTTTTTTGCTCCCTGTTTTCTTGCTGCATTTTGAAGAAATCTTAATACATTGGCTTCATGGAAAACATAAGACTTAGTGCATTGTCTCCATAGAGAAAAGATCTCCAAGTTCAGTGTTATTCTATTGAGCCAATGTATTAAGATTTCTCCAAAATGGAGCAAGAAAACAGCTAAAAAAAGGTGCAAAAAATGGAGTAAGAAAACTGAGAAAAAATGGAGCTAGGGAATGGTACAAAAACAGCAGGGCTCCAAGTCCTGTGTTATTCTATGGAGCAAATGCCTACAGCTTTATAGGTGTTACTGCATCGGCTTGATAGAATGAAGAGATCTTTGGGCAAGAAAACTGAGCAACAAAAATAAAGAAAAACAGTAAAGAGCAAGAAAAAAGAGCAAAAAAGTCACAGTAAGAAAATGGAGCAAAAGATGGAGCCCGAAAATGGTGCCAAAATGATTCTCCACTTTTAGTGGAACCAGTACTTAAAGGGATAGTAATACTTAAAATGTAAAAAAAAAAAATGTTGTAGGGTTTATCCCCCTGAGTAAAAAAAGAGGACTCCCACTGCTGAAAGGTGTTTCATTCAAACGTTATTCATTTTCAAAGTTGAATTTTTTAGGTGCAATATCACAGTGGCCTGAAATTGTACAGTGGCGCTGTTGCTACACCATCCTATGGAGATTTATGGTCCCGGGACCAGAGCTGTCCATAGGATGGTGTAGCAACAGCGCCACTTTACAATTTCAGGCCACTGTGGTATTGCACCTAAAAAATTCAGCTTTGAAAATTAATAACTTTTGAATGAAACACCTTTCAGCAGTGGGAGTACTCTTGTTTTACTCAGGGGTATAAACCCTACAACATATTTTTTTTACATTTTAAGTATTACTATACCTTTAACCCTTTGCGTGTCAGAGGGGTACGCAACGCATTGCAATTGCGTACCCCTCTGGCACTCAAAGGGTTAAAGGTTTTTCTAACGTTATTGGTCTTAGTGCCAGGGGAGCAGGAACCAGAGTGAATTGGGGGGAGGCAACCCCCTCAGGAAATCATGCCGGGAACGGTTAATTTAGAAATCCCCCTCAGGCACTAGACGCACCAGCTCGGCGGGCGCAGGCTGTGGGTGACCGCACTGCACAGCGCTCCCTCCTGCCGGTCACCTCCTTGCGTGGCCGAGTAGAGAGGACCGTGGGTAGAGGAGCGTATGTATCCTCTACCTCGGTCTGACAGGAAGCTGATCGCTGAGCGCATTCAACAACTTCCTGTCAGACCAGATAGAGGATCAGAAGCTCCTCTTACCTAGTCCGCTCGCCCACGCTACAAAGAAGGTACAGAGGGCTGGGGGGCAAAGCATCACACAGGGGGGCTGCTGGGGTAAAGAGAAAAACAGGGGGGATGGGGGGGTAAAGAGACACACAGGGGGGCTGGGGGGTGCAAAATGACACACAGGGAGACAGTAAAATCCCCCCCCCCCAGATTTGTGGGTGTTCCTGGGCCTCTGTTTAGTGCATTAGCTAAAAAGAGTGAAGAAAAGATCTACAAGTCCAATGTTTCTTCTATGGAGCCAATGTATTAAGAATTCTCCAAAATGCAGCAAAAAAAAAAAAAAAAACAGAGCATTTTCATCCATTTCTGGAAAATTTCACATTACTGCGAATAATAAATCTAAAAATGGGTTTGGCCGCAAAAGAGGGTTATATGAAGGGGGTTTGGTTAGTAGTAAGACCAAGGCGGGGCTAAGGGCACCAGAGGGCCCTGTGCCTAGGGGTGTTTGAGATGTAAATCCGTCCATAAGTTTAAACAAACAGTAATGTGAGTTTTATTGCTGTGGAGCACTGCGATATACTTATATACACACCACACAGACTGATATCCTAAAAAAAATGTTACCTGGGTGGGAAAGAGGGACAGAGGTATTTGGGTCTCAAAGATGAACTGTCCTTCCTAAAAAGGGACACTTGGGAGGTGTGGACCCCTAATATCCCCTAAAGAGGGACACTTGGGAGGTATGGACCCCTAATATCTCCTAAAGAGGGACACTTGGGAGGTATGGACCCCTAATATCTCATAAACAGGGACACTTGGGAGGTACGGACCCCTAATATCTCATAAAGAGGGACACTTGGGAGGTACGGACCCCTAATATCTCCTAAAGAGGGACACTTGGGAGGTTCGGACCCCTAATATCTCCTAAAGAGGGACACTTGAGAGGTACAGACCCCTAATATCTTCTAAAGAGGAACGCCTTTTACCCTTTGATTGCTAGGGATGACTCTAATGCATTGTTTCACAAGGCTTTGGGGACTTCTGTGGCATTCAAGGGGTTAACAGAACCATTTACATCATTAGTAATTGCCATTTGTGCACCTCCGTGTTGCAGAGGGATTGCTCCAGAATTGTTCCTCTTTTTTATCTTTCTGAATATTGCCCTAAAGCCCTTTCGTCTACATAGTAAATTGACTATTGATATTTCTGCTGCGCCTTGCCGAGCCAACAATGACACGATTCATGGTTTGGTAGCATTGCTCAAGTCTCCAGTGAGTATTTTTCCTTTCTAATTAATTTCAGTTTGGGGAATGATAATTATGAATCAGTTCTTAATTGCATTAGGAAGTAAATTGCTCAGTTTGCAAGACTCATCGATGTGACTTGTTTCACTGCAAACATTTACACAGCTACCCAATTAATCAGTCCACGATTTATCAGGAAAAAGACAACGCGTGTCAATATTCCCATACATCTGGCAAAACTGGTAGGGACCTGTCACGCACAGAACCCACCTTCTTCAGTTTACAAGTGAAAGACATTTTTTTTCTGCAATGAAAGGGTTAACAATCCTCCCCAGTTGGTGTGTTCAAGGTTAACATTGATTAGAGGGTCAAGGTATGATTTATTTATGGATCAGTGTAGATCCCCTCCTTCTCTTCCCACTTTGAGGTAATTGTCTGGAATTAATTAAAGTTACTGAAGCTAATTTAATGTGTTCCAGAAAGTTTCACACCTCCCCTGTCTCAAAAGCGGGCAGGATATTTGTGTGCATGTGTAGTTATGTGTGTGTGTTTGTGTATATGTGTGTGTGTGTCTGTGTTTGTGAGCGAGGGTGTTTGTATGTTTTTTGTGTATGTGTGAGTGAGTGATTGTGTCTGTGTTCATGTTTAAATTGGTATAAAATATGGTGTTTGAGAGGTGTATGTGTGTGAATGTGGCTGTGTGTGAGAGAGAGATTGAGGTGTGTGTGTGTCTGTATGAGAGAGAGAGAGTGTGTGTGTTGTGTGTGTTTGGGGATGTGTGTTAACTCTTTGAACGCCAGAGAGGTATGCAACATATGTGTGTGAATGTGCCTGTGTGTGAGAGAAAGGGTTAAAGAGAGAATGATTGCACATGTGTGAGTATGTGTAATTTGGGATATGAATGTGAGCTTGTGGGCTGGTGTTAACAATAAGTAACATGTATATATCGCAAAATGTTGTATTTCACGTGATCTATTAGAGAATACAGGAGGATTGGAAGGCAGTGGGCAAGTAGTCATTATCATCAGCTTCTGAAGATTAGCAAAACACAACTGTGTAAAGATGTATACAAAGTGACACTATGATATGTTTTAGTGAGTGTGCTGATAAATTATTTCTGTAAAAAAACTCACACTGTATGTGTGAGAGTGTGTGTATGTGTGAGGGTGTGTGTGCGTATGTGTGTATGAATGTGGATACGTGTGTGCGTATGTACGTGTATGTGTATGTATGTGTACATATGTATGTGCATGTGTGTTTGTATGTGTTTGTGTACGTGTGTTTGTGTGTGCCTGTGTGTGTATGTATGTGTGTGTATGTTATGTGTGCACACACTAATGTTTGTACATTTATAAACTATCAATGCTAATGAGGTCTCCATCACACTGTAATGCCGTTAATAACGACTTGTAACACTATTATCACTGACATCGATTTGTCCTCCAAACATTATTACACGTCAATGGATTTAATTAACCTGCACTTTTCTACTGTGGTCATGTTCCTTTTACTTACTATGGATATCTGTAATCTCCGACTCCAGCTCTCCCATGTGATACACTGTAAAAAACAAGATTGCCTTTTGAACACTAGATGGAGCTGTTGATAACAGTCTGATGTAAAAGAAAACTGGTTTGAGCTGTAATAACTTTTGAATGCAACATCTCCCAGCAGTGGAAGCAACTTTGATTCAATCAGCCTGGTAACATAAAGGTTTACATAAAAAAAAGTTTAACCCTTGGAGTGCCAGAGGAGTGTTCAATGCACTCAAAGGATTAAGGATCACAAAGATGCGCAATGAATTGTGAAACGATTTGCTGCATACCCTCTGGGCCTTAAAGGGACAGTAAGGTCCCACAAAAATGATTAGAGTTTTACAGCGGTTAAAAAAATAAACGATATGACACAAAACCTATCTCTTAAACCTCTATGGTTTGAGAGATATCCTCCGCTAAAGTTCTCTCCCTCCTGATGTCAGTTGTAAAGCTGACAGAAGAGATCCATGTCGGCGAACACAAGGTGGCACTTCAGCAGAGCTGCAATATCGTGATTTAAAAATAATTACATCTTTGGAACGGTCTAAAAAGTGTGCTTGCAAACCAGGAACACTTTGTAGACCTTTCCAATGAAGTAATTATTTTTAAATCACGCTATTGCGGCTCTACTGAAGAGCCACTTGTTGGTCCCTGGACCAGGAACTACTGCTGTCAGCTTACAGCTGATGTCAGGAAAAGGGGAGGGAGGGAGGAATTTTAACAGAGAATATCTCTCAAACCATAGCAGTTTGAGAGATGGGATTTGTGTCATATCGTTTATTTTTTTAACCTCTACAAAACTCTAAGCATTTTTTATGGGACATTAAAGGGTTAACTTGCCAGTTGGGGAGATGATCTTGGGGAGGTAAAAGTTTGGCTCCCTGCAGCTAATGGAAATGAAATGAAAAGACAATGGACAGGGACTGAAGAGGTGACCCTAGTCAGTTCCTAACTCTCATTGATCTTAGGTTTAATTACATAGAAATAAGAGGTCATGATCTTCCTTGGTCAAGGATAAAACTACAGGCCTCTAGGTACCCAGGGAAACAGAACAAGCTGAGGTTCAATTCTGGCATATGAAACAAGACAAAAGTGCAAAAGTCATAGGGGACATAAGGATTTTTATGACCCCCAATAAGGTAAGTGGGGTAATTATCATTAGGAGCTGTTCATTCTACTCTAATGCTGATGGAGTGTGTGATCTGGTTCGTACTAATGCAATCACATACCTCCCAGTACTTCAAATGGCTAAAGAGGGACACTGGTCTTTAGGAGGTGTTACTGGAGGTATGGCTGGTGGGTGGGGCATTCCCGAGAACTTTTGTTACTTCATGACCTATTGACACCTCTTTGTGTAACTGAATAAATGATTTAGAGCAAGACCAGAATATTTTATTTACACAGACGAATCTATAAACACTTATGCACATGGACACCAAGGTGTAAAGAGGGACAGAGGGATCTGGGTCTCAGAGAGGGACTTCCCTGACTAAAGAGGGACACTTGGGAGGTACGGACCCTTAAAATCTACTAAAGAGGGACACTTGGGAGGTATGGACACCTAATATCTCCTAAAGAGGGACACTTGGGAGCTATGGACCCCTAATATCTCCTACAGAGGGACAGTTGAGAGATACGGACCCCTAATATCTCCAACAGAGGGACAGTTGGGAAGTATGGATCCCTAATATCTCCTAAAGAGGGACACTTGGGAGATATGGACCTCTAATATCTCCTAAAGAGGGACACTTGGGAGGAACAGACCACTAATATCTCCTAAATAGGAACAATTGGGAGATATGGACCCCTAATATCTCCTAAAGAGGGACACTTGGGAGATATACGGACCCCTAATATCTCCAAAAGATGGATACTTGGGAGGTATGGACCACTAATATCTCCTAAAGAGGGATACTTGGGAGGGATGGACTCCTATATATGCTAAAGAGAGATACTTGGGAGGTACGGACCCGTAATATCTCCTAAAGAGGGACACTTGGAGGTACGGACCCCTAATATCTCCTAAAGAGGAACACTTGGGAGATATGGACCCCTAATATCTCCTAAAGAGGGGCACTTGGGAGATACGGACCCTAATATCTCCTAAAGAGTTACACTTGGGAGGTATGGACCACTAATATCTCCTAAAGAGGGACAAGAGTGAGGTATGCAATCATGTACTCTAGTATATACCCCAAAATGCTGGTGCATGATTGTTAAACCACATCTCCAGAAGGATATAGATACTCTAGAAGGAATTCAGAGAAGGGCTACTAAAATGGTGACTGGTTTACAGGAAAAGACATATCAGGATAGACTAAAGGATCTGAACATGTATAGATTGGAGGAGAGAAAAGAGAGGGGGGATATGATAGACACATTCAAATACATGAAGGGATTCAACAAAATACAGGAGGGAAGTACATTTCAAAGGAGTAAAAATGTTAGAACAAGAGGCCATAGTCTAAAATTAGACTTTTACTTCACTGAGAGGGTAGTAGATAAGTGGAATAGCCTACAGAAGTGGTAGAGGTTAATACAGTGATGGCATGTAAGCAGCACACATGGGATAGGCATAAGGCTGTCCTGAACATAAGGCAAGACCAAGGACCAAATAAGGGTTGAGGTTTTTGTAGGAGGAAAATTAACAGACTAGATGGGTTCTTATCTGCCAAAAAATTGTATGTTTGTATGTTTCTACACCAGCTTAAAACTGCAGAAAATGAGATGACCATGCAGAATCGGACATTCCCCACCGCTATGCTGCATCTTGTTGAGATCACTCCTGACACTAATAACCCACAGACCGGAACATTCATTAATACTCCATTGAGGGTTGAAACTTTACTTTTTAATAACATCTCACTGCAGGGCATTTAATACAGATCAATAATGGTACAAACACTGTGACACATTCTGCAGGATAAGCAAATAATGAGGAGACAAACACACCAATCTGTCTTTCCTGATGCATTGTATCAATCCTCTTAACCCCATATGTTATGGATGGGAAACTAACGCCATCCCGCTGTGGCTGGACTAGAACTATACCGGACTGCTGTATGATGGACTCCTACCTAGGTAAGTGCTTCTGTCACACACAGTAATTATATAGATACACCTGACTGCTGTATGATGGACTCCTACCTAGGTAAGTGCTTCTGTTATACACAGTAATTATATAGATGCACCTGACTGCTGTATGATGGACTCCTACCTAGGTAAGTGCTTCTGTCACACA
>CM074727.1:13473740-13486240 GCA_037306005.1 Rhinophrynus dorsalis | reverse complement strand
GGTCTATACCTAACAAGTGTCCCTCTTTAGGAGATATTAGTGCTCCATACTTCCAAGTGTCCTTTTTAGGAGATATTAGGGGTCCATACCTTCCAAGTGTCCCTCTTTAGAAGATATTAGGGTCCATATCTACCCAAGTGTCCCTGTTTAGGAGATATTAGGGGTCCATATTTCCCAAGTGTCCCTTTTTAGGAGATATTAGGGTCCAAACCTCCCATGTTTCCCTCTTTAGGAGATATTAGAGGTCCATACCTTCCAAGTGTCCCTCTTTAGGAGATATTAGGGGTCCATAGTTCCCAAGTGTCCCTCTTTAAGAGGCATGTAATACATTGAGTGGCTGAGGGGTGTCCGGATCATTGAGAACTCTCTGACAGCCCAAGGTTCAGAGTGGGCTGGACTAGTGAATTGTTCAGTACTGTCTGTTGATTGAAACAACATGGCCAGTGGAATACTCGATATATGTAATATAACAAATCATTTCAGTATGAGTTAACCCTAAGACTCTAAAACAATAGTAACCTCATTGATGCCAAGTAATGAGACTGATACCAGTGACTAAGAGGCTCACAATAAACGATCCTCAATTAGCCATTAACAATGTTTGAACACAGGTGACTCAGTGAAAGGTCAATCAGTGGGTCATATATTTTTATTGATTTCCTGTTTTCAAGATGGGATTTGCCTTACTGGAAGGAAAGGCACCAACTATAGCAGCAATGGAGAGGGCTGTGTGACCCCAAAATCAGCATTTGTCCAGCAACAGTCATAAAGTAACGACTCTTAATAATTACTCCCCACTTTCAATTCTATGACCAGTAAACCTTAAAGGGATAGTAATAAAAATTGGGCTTCTATTTGTAGGGTTTATCCTCCTGAGTAAAACAAGGGAATTCCCCCTGCTTAAAGGAGCAGTAAACTGCTGAGAGATTTATATTTCCAGAGTTATTACAGTTTAAACCCATGTTTTTTTACACTACCATTGCCCTCTAGTGGTCAAATTCCTAATTAGATTTCCTGTTAAATTCTAATGGAGAGGAAAGTCAGAAAGTCAGAGACATAACAGTTCTCCATAGAATGTGATAGAAACTGCCTCTCACTTCCTGTCAGTTAGAACTATCAGGAAGTAAACACAGTAAATTCACTTCCTGTCAGTTAGAACTATCAGGAAGTAAACACAGTAAATTCACTTCCTGATTATTTAAACTGCCATAATTTTTTAATAAAACACCTGACAGCGACGGGAGTACCCTTGTCTTATTCAGCAGGAAAAGCTCTATAAAATATGTGTTTTCATAAAAAAAAGTTTACTGCTCCTTTAAAGGTGTTTTATTCAAAACTTATTGCAGCTCAAACTTGAATTTTATTTAGGTGCAATATCTCAGTGGCCTGAAATTGTACAGTGGGACGCTGGGCTCCATTTTATCCATACTGGGCTCCATCATATCCATACCTGGGAACTCTCCAGAACTTCCCAGGAGACTCCGGTTTTTATAGTTAAAGGAATAGTAGTACTTTATTATTACTATCCCCCATAGTGTAGATATTTGCAAAATAATTTAATAGCCCCCAGGTTCATCTCTCAAACCTTCATGGTTTGAGAGATAACCGAAGGCAAAGTCCCCCCTCCCTCCCCCTTCCCTGAAGTCAGTGTTGTGCTGACTGCAGGGATATCCGGTCTGACTTTCATCAGGCAGCTCTGCAGCAGAGCCGCGATTGCGTTAGTGACAAAGAATTATTTCACTGAAACGGTCTTCTACGTGTGCTTGCAAACCAAGCACAAACCAAACACACGTAGAAGACCGTTTCAGTGAAATAATTCTTTTTCACTAACGGGATCTCGGCTCAGCTGCAGAGCTGCAAGCCTGTCGTACGACAGACTTCCCCTGTACTCAGTGCAACGCTGACTTCAGGGAAGGGGAGGGGGGACTTTGCCTGTCGGTTATCGCTCAAACCATAAAGGTTTGAGAGATGAACCCGGGGGCTATTAACCCCTTAACGACCCTTGACGGTCATAGTACATCAAGGGTCGATCTGACTGAACGAACCTATGACGTTCTATGACCGTCATGGAATTCCCGGGCTCCCCCCGCGGCTGCACACCGTTCGGGGAGTCCGGAAGCGGATTTTGAAAAAAAAAAAAATGCTCCATGGTCCTTAACTGACCGCTCCGCGCCAATCGGCCGGTCGTTAAGGGGTTAAATTATTTTACAAACATCTACAATATGGGGGATAGTAATAATAAAGTATTACTATCCCTTTAATTACTGGATCTCCTGGGACAGCGTTTGATCCTCCAGTGCCCACTTCTCCTCCTTCCCACCCTGTTTCTCCCACTTCCCACCCACTTCTCCTCCTTCCCACCCTGTTCCTCCCACTTCCCACCCACTTCTCCTCCTTCCCACCCTGTTCCTCCCACTTCTCCTCCTTCCCACCCTGTTCCTCCACTTTCCACCCACTTCTCCTCCTTCCACCCTGTTCCTCCCACTTCTCCTCCTTCCACCCTGTTCCTCCCCACTTCCCACCCACTTCTCCTCCTTCCACCCTGTTCCTCCCACTTCTCCTCCTTCCACCCTGTTCCTCCACCTTCCACCCACTTCTCCTCCTTCCCACCCTGTTCCTCCCACTTCTCCTCCTTCCCACCCTGTTCCTCCCACTTCCCACCCACTTCTCCTCCTTCCCACCCTGTTCCTCCCACTTCCCACCCACTTCTCCTCCTTCCCACCCTGTTCCTCCCACTTCTCCTCCTTCCCACCCTGTTCCTCCCACTTCTCCCTCCTTCCCACCCTGTTCCTCCCACTTCCCACCCACTTCTCCTCCTTCCCACCCTGTTCCTCCCACTTCTCCTCCTTCCCACCCTGTTCCTCCACTTCCCACCCACTTCTCCTCCTTCCCACCCTGCTACTCCCACTTCTCCTCCTTCCCACCCTGTTCCTCCCACTTCCCACCCACTTCTCCTTCTTCCCATCCTGTTCCTCCCACTTCCCACCCACTTCTCCTCCTTCCCACCCTGTTCCTCCCACTTCCCACCGCACTTCTCCTCCTTCCCATCCTGTTCCTCCACTTCCCACCCACTTCTCCTTCTTCCCACCCTGTTCCTCCCACTTCCCTCTCACGTCTCCTCCTTCCCACCCTGTTCCTCCCACTTCCTCTCCTTTCCCACCCTGTTCCTCCACTTCCCACCCACTTCTCCTCCTTCCCACCCTGTTCCTCCCACTTCCCACCCACTTCTCCTCCTTCCCACCCTGTTCCTCCCACTTCTCCTCCTTCCACCCTGTTCCTCCTACTTCCTGCCCACTTCTCCTCTTTCCCACCCTGTTCCTCCCACTTCCCGCTCACTTCCCCTCCTTCCCACCCTGTTCCTCCCACTTCGCACCCCACTTCTCCTCCTTCCCACCCTGTTCCTCCCACTTCCCACCCACTTCTCCACCTTCCCACCTTGTTCCTCCACTTCCCACCCACTTCTCCTCTTCCCACCCTGTTCTTCCCACTTCTCCTCCTTCCCACCCTGTTCCTCCCACTTCCCACTCACGTCTCCTCCTTCCCATCCTGTTCCTCCCACTTCCCACTCACGTCTCCTCCTTCCCACCCTGTTCCTCCACTTCCCTCTCATGTCTCCTCATTCCCACCCTGTTCCTCCCACTTCCCACTCACGTCTCCTCCTTCCATCCTGTTCCTCCCACTTCTCCTCCTTCCAACCCTGTTTCCTCCCACTTCCCTCTCACATCTCCTCCTTCCCACCCTGTTCCTCCCACTTCCCACCCACTTCTCCTCCTTCCCACCCTGTTCCTCCCACTTCTCCTCCTTCCCACCCTGTTCCTCCACTTCCCACCCACTTCTCATCCTTCCCATCCTGTTCCTCCACATCCCACCCACTTCTCCTTCTTCCGATCCTGTTCCTCCCACTTCCCACCCACTTCTCCTCCTTCCCACCCTGTTCCTCCCACTTCCCACCCACTTCTCCTCCTTCCATCCTGTTCCTCCCACTTCCCACCCACTTCTCCTTCTTCCCACCCTGTTCCTCCCACTTCCCTCTCACGTCTCCTCCTCCCACCCTGTTCCTCCCACTTCCTCTCCTTCCCACCCTGTTCCTCCCACTTCCCACCCACTTCTCCTCCTTCCCACCCTGTTCCTCCCACTTCTCCTCCTTCCACCCTGTTCCTCCCACTTCCCACCCACTTCTCCTCCTTCCCACCCTGTTCCTCCCACTTCTCCTCCTTCCCACCCTGTCCCTCCTACTTCCTGCCCACTTCTCCTCTTTCCCACCCTGTTCCTCCCACTTCCCGCTCACTTCCCCTCCTTCCCACCCTGTTCCTCCCACTTCGCACCCACTTCTCCTCCTTCCCACCCTGTTCCTCCCACTTCCCACCCACTTCTCCACCTTCCCACCTTGTTCCTCCACTTCCCACCCACTTCTCCTCCTTCCCACCCTGTTCTTCCCACTTCTCCTCCTTCCCACCCTGTTCCTCCCACTTCCCACTCACGTCTCCTCCTTCCCATCCTGTTCCTCCCACTTCCCACTCACGTCTCCTCCTTCCCACCCTGTTCCTCCCACTTCCCTCTCATGTCTCCTCATTCCCACCCTGTTCCTCCCACTTCCCCACTCACGTCTCCTCCTTCCCATCCTGTTCCTCCCACTTCTCCTCCTTCCCACCCTGTTCCTCCAACTTCCCTCTCACATCTCCTCCTTCCCACCCTGTTCCTCCCACTTCTCCTCCTTCCCACCCTGTTCCTCCCACTTCCACTCACGTCTCCTCCTTCCCACCCTGTTCCTCCCACTTCTCCTCCTTCCCACCCTGTTCCTCCCACTTCCCTCTCATGTCTCCTCATTCCCACCCTGTTCCTCCCACTTCCCACTCACGTCTCCTCCTTCCCATCCTGTTCCTCCCACTTCTCCTCCTTCCCACCCTGTTCCTCCCACTTCCCTCTCACATCTCCTCCTTCCCACCCTGTTCCTCCCCACTTCTCCTCCTTCCCACCCTGTTCCTCCCACCTTCCCACTCACGTCTCCTCCTCCCACCCTGTTCCTCCCACTTCCCTCTCACGTTTCCTCCTTCCCATCCTGTTCCTCCCACTTCCCGCCCACTTCTCCTCCTTCCCACTCTGTTCCTCCCACTTCTCCTCCTTCCCACCCTGTTCCTCCCACTTCCCACCCACTTCTCCTCCTTCCCACCCTGTTCCTCCCACTTCTCCTCCTTCCCACCCTGTTCCTCCCACTTCCCACTCACGTCTCCTCCTTCCCATCCTGTTCCTCCCACTTCTCCTCCTTCCCACCCTGTTCCTCCCACTTCCCTCTCACATCTCCTCCTTCCCACCCTGTTCCTCCCACTTCGCACCCACTTCTCCACCTTCCCACCTTGTTCCTCCACATCCCACCCACTTCTCCTCCTTCCCACCCTGTTCCTCCCACATCCCAGGTACAATGCCAATAATCCCTGCCCACCTGATTAAGCCCCACCCCCTTATTAAGCGAATCATGTAATTTACATACCCCTGTTCTCATCATTCACTATACTCACACCCCTTGTTCCAAGGAACGCTGGCCATGTTTTGTATTCTCTAGATGTATCCAGAAGGCAGGTTACAATTTCTGCTTTTAGAGAACGACAACAAGTACTAAGTTATCTCACCACCCCACTTGTAATATGCGTGACACTAGTGTGACCTACAGAGCGACAATGTCACGGGCCTTGATGCATCAGTCAATATTGTGCATTAGGAGTGGATTGCTTCATAGCAAATGCAAATGAACTCTTCTGCACATTAATGCATTTTATAGATTCCTTTTGATACACAAATACACAAAAGCAATCCCTTTTATCTGCATGTAAAACGGGGATCTGTGAAAAGGTCACGCACCTGCATTAAAGGATAGTTACGTTGTCACTACACTTGGTTATGTAAACAGTGATCAGAGAAAGAAGGATTCTGGGTAATTTTTAAGCTCTTTGATGCTAGAGAGATGTCCAGCGTATTGCAAAGTATTTCATACCTCCCAAGTGTCCCTCTTTAAGACCCAAATTCCCCTGTCCCTCTTTTCTACCCTGGGGTCCCTCTTTTTAGGGCATCAGAGTGAGTGTTGTGTAAACATTAATGTTTAGTTAATCTTCAGTACATGTGTTTGTAAATGAATCTGTGTATAATAGTTTGGTCTTGTTCTAAATCCTTTATTCAGTTACAAAAGAGGTGTTAATAGGTCACAAAGTAACCTAACAATTCTCAGTAATGGCCCGCCACCAGCCACACCCCCAGAAACAAGTGTCCCTCTTTGGGCATTTGAAATGTTCGGGAGGTATGTTATTTGTGAGACGTTTTCACTGGAAGCGTGTGGGTCTCTAGAGTCTTGAAACAATGAATAATCTACACCGTCGAGGACAAGATATCCAGCATTAATTATAGATTATCTGTAACTCTTTGAGTGCCAGAGGGGAATGCAACACATTGCGGAGCAATGCGTTGAGTACCCTTCTGGCACTCAAAGGGTTGAAGAACTAATCGAAGCAGAATTTTTGTTTCCTATGGTACAAACTGTTTGCCCCCCAGATTAAAGGGATTTTAATACTGAAAAATTACTTATCCTTATGTTGTAGCCCTTAAATAATGAAGACAAATGCGCCCAGCGTCATCTCTCAAACCCTTATGGTTTGAGAGATAACCGCTTACAAAGTTTTCCCCCTGCCTGATGTCAGCGTTCTAGCTGAGAGCAGGGGAATGCTCTCCTGGATTAGCCGACGGCTCTGCAGCAGAGCCGAGATCGAGTTAATGAAAAAGAAATACTTCACTTAAAAGGTCTTCTACGTGTGCTTGGTTTGCAAGCACACGTAGAAGACCTTTTAAGTGAAAGATGTCCTTTTCCATTAACACAATCTCGGCTCTGCTGCAGAGCCCCCGCCAGTCTGCGGACTGGATTCCAAATCTGTCAGCTAGAATGCTGACGACAGGCAGGAGAGAACTTTGTATATGACAATAACGATGTGAGCTCCGCCCACTGTCATCACTGATGTAAGAGAAAAAACAAAATGGATGCTTCGATTATCACACATGACAATGGGAACGTCAGCCATTGCATTTCCTCAGATTAAAGAGGATAGTCAAATGAAAGGGTATTATTATTAGTATTATTAATATTATCATCCATCTATAAAGCAATAGCATATACCACAGCGCTGTACAATTAATGAACTCATTATATACACTGGCCTCATGTCCTGAAGACAAGTAAAGTAATTCTGGGGCGAACTAACTGCCCAGCAGGGTCGAAATAAAAGTCTCCAAAATCTGCTTTTATTTAAATGGTGCTTTTAACCCCTTGGAAACTAGACAGATCTCCAATACATTTTCTAAATAATTGCTTCACAATGTGTTGGACTCCTTTCTAGAATCCAAAGGGTTAAAATACAAGGGATTTTCATCTGGAACCTATGGTGTAGTCAGTTTTGCTCCAAAATGGTTCCCTTTCTTATTAAAGGAGAACTAACACCTAACTATGGCAAGAAAATCCGAATGGCCCCTATGTATATGTTGCCCTTCTGTCTTTGTAATATCTTCAATCACTTCTGGGCGTCAGTTCAATGGGCCTGAGCCTACTAAACTATGCATTGCACAGTCCTCTTATCCTTAAAGGGTTAAGATTACCATGTGACGTGGGTGGAGCTTGTGTCCTGTGGCCCTGCCAGCAACTGTCATGGCCACCTTATGAACAGATTCTTCTGAACGAAGGAGCAAGGGTTAAAACTGATAGGAGCCATTAGGATTTTCCAGCCATAGGAAACTAAAAGGTGGGTTCTTAATTATTAGGAACAGCGCCTTATTTCTCAATAGACAGAGAAGACGAAGGCCTAGAGAGCCACATTTTGAGGGGCGGCACTTCAGATGTGCTGGCCACACCCACATTCTATGTTGTGGTGTGGCCAGAGCAATTTTCAAGTTTATACCTCTCTACAGGGCATTGAGATCTCTCTAATAACCAAGGGGTTAATGCTTTTTTTTGTTCTTGCTTGTTAAAGGCCAAGGGTATTTTCTATGCCCAGAAACAGTGGATGAGACAGTGGGCGGAGCCATGGGTGCCAAGAATGCCTTGCCTACAGGAGCCTGGGATGTAAATCCGGTCCTGATTAACAGGTATATTCATTTCCATCAGTCTCTTAGACTCTCTTCAGCCTTTACAGTGAGAGAGAGGCCTGCCTGATGACTGGCTGTAAAAAAGTATTAACCCCTTGATGACCGACCGAGCAGCCGGCCGCTAAGGACCACTGAGCTTTTTTTTTTTTTTTTTTTGCGTGCAGTTATGCGTGAACCCCTGAATTCCACCACGTGGCAGGATCATCGTTAGTCCTTAACGCAAGTTCCTCCATGATGGTCCTGGCACGTCATGGGTCATTAAGGGGTTAAAAAAGCTTTTGGTTCCACAGACGTGTTTTAATTCTCAATCACAAGCGGATTTCAGATGATGCTGTCTCCATCTAAGCCAGCTAATTATTCTACCCAATTTAGCTTATTTATGTGCAAACCTGCCCATAAATGAAATCCAGCTTGTGATTAAATGTGTATCACTCTTAGGTCCCAAGACAGGAGCATATCTGTTTATAATTCGGAAGGACACAGAAAGCAGGTGGGCTTTGCAGTCTGTGGTCTGCCCTTTAAATTAAAGGGCAACTAAAATGAAAACTAAAATATATTACAGAAGGCCAGTAATAACTTCTATAGTTAAAGGGATAGTAATGTTTCACAATAAAAGCAGCTCAAATTAATCTTCATAGTATTTGGACTTTGGAGAGTGTTATTTCAATACTGTCAGAGTTGTAGTACAAGAGTAATTGAATGACAAAGTATCCCCCTCCTGCCCCTTTTACTGATGTAACACTGCTCACCTCAGAGCAGCAAGACTGTCCGGATGGATCGCAGAGAGGGACAACCTTCAGTGATCATAACGGAAAACCTGAAAAACCTGTCAAGGGGGACAGGGATTTCTTTATGATCACATTAAAGTGTTAGTAATGTCTAAAAAAACTTTTTTGCATTTAGAAGAGCTTAAAAAGCTGATCTAAATGCAAAAAAAAAGTATCTCTCAAACCGCTATTAAGAGATACGGGCGTTTAAAGTTCGCTGTTTCCTACTGACAGCTGTAAAGCTGTCAGCAGGAGATTCGTGTCGCTTCAGAAGTGCCGAGATCTCGTTACTTACACGGAATCCCTTCATTGGAATGGTATAAAACATGTGCCTGAACACTAGGCCTGAACACTAGGCACACGTTTTAGACCATTCCAATGAAGGGATTCCATGTAAGTAACGAGATCTCGGCACTTCTCAAGCACCAGCGTGTCGACCGACACGGATCTCCTGCTCACAGCTTTACAGGTCTCAGTAGGAGAAATCAAACTTTAAACGCCCGTATCTCTTAAACCATAGCGGTTTGAGACATACAGTTTTTTGCATTTATATCAGCTTTTTAAGCTCTTCTAAATGCAAAAAAAAGTTTTTTTAGACATTACTAACATTTTAAGAAGATTGTCCCTTGCTGTGATCTGTCCGGTCAAGAGACCAGATGCCACATCTGAGGGGAGGTGGCTTACACTAGGTAAAAGGGGAGGGAGGGGGATACTTTATCATTCATTTACTCTTGTACTACAACTCCTGACAGTATTGAAATAACACTCTCCATGGCCAAATACTATGATGATTAATTGGAGCTGCTGTTTTTGTGAAACATTACTATCCCTTTAATCCAGGCAGCTCCATATAAAACTGAATGAATATGAGTTATTGAGTGTTTCCGTTCTTACAGTACATTCTCCAATAATATTTATGACAGGTGTTTTAAGCACAGACATGCTGAATAAATCTGTGTTATTTCACTTTTTATAGAGATTCGTAGTTTCAGCTAAAGTAACCTTTTTGTATTCAATTTGGTTGTAGTTTGATAGCATATAAATGGAACGCGGAGGCTTGGATCACATTGGGGGAGATGCACAAAGGAGTGATAAAGAGGTGATAGAGTGGAGATAACTTCTCCAGTGATATCACTTCTCCAGTTCCTATGTTATGCTAGGAAGCCTATGCACTAAGATTTCTCCAACTTTGAAGATCTTATTGCATTGGCTCTACAGAATAACACAGGAACTGGAGAAGTGATATCACTGGAGATCTCCACTTTATAGAAACACTAGTTGAACAGCCCGTGTACGCAGGCCAGGCAGCAACGGCCGCTGTGCAATCATGTGTAGTATATACTGCCGCGCAGCGGCTGATAACGGAGCAGGGCGCTTCTAATTCAGACCGTAGTCCGCTCTGCGCGGTCTGAATTCGGAGCTCCCTGCTCCGTTATCAGCTGCGGCGCGGGCAGTCTGTACTGCGCATGACAGCTTCTGACAAACACACATTAGCACATTATTACATAGGATAGAAACACAGAATCTGACGGCGGATAACCATTCGGCCCATCTAGTCTGACCAGTTGACCAACTCCAAAAACTACATCCACCGAAAAATGAAAGAGGGAGAGCATCATAGTGTATAACATTCATATCCTTTGTATACTGTAGTAGAACTTCAACAATATTACTCACATTTCTTAAAGGGATAGTAATACTTAAAATGTTAAAAAATATGTTGTAGGGTTTATCCCCCTGAGTAAACAAGAGTACTCCCACTGCTGAAAGTTGTTTCATTCAAAAGTTATTAATTTTCAAAGTTGAATTTTTTTAGGTGCAATATCACAGTGGCCTGAAATTGTACAGTGGCGCCTATGGACAGCTCTGGTCCCAGGACCATAAATCTCCATAGGATGGTGCAGCAACAGTGCCACTGTACAATTTCAGGCCACTGTGATATTGCACCTAAAAAAATTCAACTTTAAAAATTAATAACTTTTGAATGAAACACCTTCAGCAGTGGGAATACTCTTGTTTTACTCAGTGGGATAAACCCTACAACATATTTTTTTTTTACATTTTAAGTATTACTATCCCTTTAAATGCTACTATACTCTACTTAGTAGCAAACAGACTTGTGGAGGATATTACCCTGCTCTACATAGATATCCGTCCGGATCGCTCAATCATTCCAATATTTTCAATGCAGACAGCTCTGGAAAAAGACATAAAACGAAAACAGCACACCAGAGGAGAGCTTCGGGGACCCAAATAAATCCAATTGCTTCAACAACGAACTATAGATGTGTACTTACATCCTCTTTTCTCACCGGTCCACATTAAATGGAAACCAGTGAGATCGCCAGTGGGGGAACAGGCAGCCGGTCCTCCCCACAAAAGGACCACATTTCGAGTTGGCTCTCAGACGTATATATGTATCTTCTGAGATCAGTGTAACCAAAATCTTGATTTAAATAAAATCTGGTGTGCTGTTTCGTTTTAACTCCAAAAACTGTACAATTACACATTTCTTTTGCACATTTTTTTTGTTTGTTTCACAACCCATTCACGCCGTTAACCCCTTGAGTTCCCGGGGGAATGTGAAGCATTGGTTTGCCGTATGCTACACACCACGGTGGCACTCAAAGGGTTTAAAGCAGAGACAGTTTAACCCTATGCATTCCAACGATGTCTCCAGCATAAAAGAGGTTAATGAAAAATAAATATATGTTACAGTGTTTCCTTTGCCTGCTGACTACAACATTGGGCTTCCATTCCCGGGACATCCTTCATTCTAAAGTCACAACAGCTCAAACACATTGTTAGATACCAACAGCACCATATATATATATATATATATATATATATATATATATATATATATAATATATATATAAATACAATGCATGCTATGGGAAAGCTTGAATCTTAGTCCTGTGGCTCTCCATGGTAAGCTCCTGAGACAGCGCCACCTTGCAACCAGCAATGAACAGTGCAACTGGTTTTAACTCCCCAAGTGCCAGAGGAATCCGGAACTCACTGCAAAGCAATGCCCTCGTACCCCTCTTACATTCAAAAGGCGACATAAAACAAGTCTGATATGTAATTTGATTGAAATGTCTCCCTGAAGTGGAAATATGCTTTATTTTATCATTCTTTAGTGCATCTCCTCCCTGATCTATTGGTGGAAAACTAATTTACATCACAGTGAAAATCAGCCTTGTTTATCACTTTACATTACAATACAAAGTCAAATTGCCTATAAATGTTATTATTATTTATTTTTCATCTTCAGAGAGCTTTCTGTCTGGGACTGCAGAAGCATGAATAGTATTACATCGTAACACTATCTCTGTAGCAGGAAAACCTGTCTCCAGTCTATTAAATACGAGATACTGAGCAATCAGTGCTGCAGGAATAGTGTTACATTATATCACTATTCTTTCACAATCCTTAATACAAAGCTCTCTGGAAACAGACCCAGGCAGGCAGCTCGCTGTCACTGACATAAAACTGTAAAAAAAAATAGGTCAAGATTAAAAAATAATGCAAAGCATAGGGAATTTGACTATACATTTGAAAAAAATGTAGATGCACAAGGGCTGTAAATTGTACTAAATTGATACCACTATT
>CM074727.1:13369890-13473540 GCA_037306005.1 Rhinophrynus dorsalis | reverse complement strand
CCAAATAATTACCCATCTGGCGACTAGCTGCTTAATAGTGCTAGTCACCAGCCAGGAAACAGCACAGACATCTGCACGCCTGCGCTGTCAGTCCAAGTCTGCTCTAGAAGGGGTTGTTAGGAGCCGTTCAGCACCAAAAGGACTGACAGCGCAGACGCACAGACATCACTATGGAAAAATGTCTGCACTGTCTCCTGGCTGTCAGTGCCAGGAGCAAGATTAATTCTCGATAACGTGGTAATAATTCTGCAACTAGCGCTATTGAGCAGCTAGTCGCCAGATGGGTAATTATTTGGGGCCATGCTTAAAAGGGTGGTAGTTGTGCTTTAACTGTACATTTTCTGCTCTTTTGGCTAACATGACACCTTTTAAACAAGCAAACATGAATTAAGGTGACAGGTCCACTAGGAGTTTTTGTCGCATGTCTTAATACATCGTATTAGGGGTCTGTGCTCACAAATTGTCCCTTTTTAGGCAATATCTAGGGGTCCGTACTTCCCAAGTGTTCCTCTTTAGGAGATAAAAGGGGTCCATACCTCCCAAGTGTTACTCTTTAGGAGGGACAGTCCCTCTTTATTACCCAAACCCCTCTGTCCCTCTTTTCTACCCTGGTGTCCCTGTTTTTTAGGAGATCAGACTGTGTGGTGTGTATATAAGTGTAACACCCTGGTATCCCTGTGTTTAGGAGATCAGACTATGTGGTGTGTATAGAAGTGTATCACCCTGGTGTCCCTGTGTTTAGGAGATCAGATTGTGTGGTGTGTATAGAAGTGTATCACCCTGGTGTCCCTGTGTTTAGGAGATCAGACTGCGTGGTGTGTATATAAGTGTATCACCCTGGTATCCCTGTGTTTAGGAGATCAGACTGTGTGGTGTGTATAGAAGTGCATCACCCTGGTGTCCCTGTGTTTAGGAGATCAGACTGTGTAGTTTGTATATAAGTGTATCAGATTGCTCCACAGCGCAATAACACTCACATTAATGTCTGTGTACGTATCAGTATATGTGTATATAAACTAGTCTGTGTAAATAAAATACTTTGGTCTTCTTCTACATCATTTATTCAGTTACACAAAGAGGTGTCACTAGGCCATAAAATAACCTTAAAATTCTCTTTAACGCCCTACCCACCAGCCTGCCCCCCAGCAAACCTCCTAAAACACAAGTGCCCCTCTTTGGCTATTTAAAATATTGGGAGATATGTAATATAGATGATTCTGAAGCTGTTTCAAAGTAAGATCATAAGATCCTATGATACTTAAACTTTAAAAGAGCAGTAAACTTTTTTTTATGAAAACACATATTTTATAGAACTTTTCCTGCTGAATAAAACAAGGTCACTCCCATCGCTGTCAGATGTTCTATCAAAATTTATAGCAGTTCAAATAATCAGGAAGTGAATTTACTGTGGTTTACTTCCTGAGAGTTCTAACTGACAGGAAGTGAATTTACTGTGTTTACTTCCTGATAGTTCTAACTGACAGGAAGTGACTCTGCAGTTTCTATCACATTCTGTGGAGAACTGTATGTCTCTGACTTTTCTGACTTTCCTCTCCATTAGACTCTAACAGGAAATCTAATTAGAATTTGACCACTAGAGGGCACTGCTAATGTAAAAAAAAAACACATGGGTTTAAACTGTAATAACTCTGGAAACATAAATCTCTCCGCAGTGGGAGTACCCTTATTTTACTCAGTAGGAAAATCCTACAATATATAGTTTTTCATAAAAAAAAGTTTACTGCTCCTTTAAATTGAACTGCATAGTTTACTTTAATAGTCATCAGACTGACCCCAATTTGAAGATATGATGAGAGTATATTGTTTTAATTATCTTTATGATGAGTGACACTATAAATGTAATTAAAGATTTTATTTTGGAGCAGAGCACAACAGCCACTCTGATGATAGCGCCAATAGTCTGCTTTCTTAATACAACAATAAGCCTTTTAATTATCTTCTGTCTTCACAAAAAATTCCAAGATCAAGAATCGTATTTTAAGATAAGCCGTATTGCCCTCACAGAGATTTCAGCTCATTTGAATATAATAAGAAATAATTACTAATATCTACTGCAATTGATCTTTGAAAGCTCCATAAACCTCCTCCAGTTACTCCATAAAACCCCTCCCATAATGCCATTTATTACTTCATATAATGTCTCCCTATAATTATTCCTGTAATTCTATATCATTTCTCATTATAACTCCTATTACTCTATATACTGTCCCCTATTGCTTCATATAAGTCCTTTCTATAACTCCTCCTATTGCTCCATATAACTCCTCCCTGTAACTCCTCCCATTGTTCTATATAACTCCTCCTATTGTTCCATATAACTCCTCCCTATAACTCCTCCTACTGTTCCATATAACTCCTCCCTATAACTCCTCCTATTGTTCATATAACTCCTCTATATAACTCCTCCTATTGTTCCATATAACTCCTCCCTATAACTCCTCCTCTGTTCCATGTAACTCCTCCCTATAACTCCTCCTATTGTTCATATAACTCCTCCCTATAACTCCTCCTATTGCTCATATAACTCCTCTATATAACTCCTCCTATTGTTCCATATAACTTCTCCCTATAACTCCTCCTTCTGTTCCATGTAACTCCTCCCTATAACTCCTCCTATTGTTCATATAACTCCTCTATATAACTCCTCCTATTGTTCCATATAACTCCTCCCTATAACTCCTCCTATTGATCCATATAACTCCTCCCTATAACTCCTCCTTCTGTTCCATGTAACTCCTCCTATAACTCCTCCTATTGTTCATATAACTCCTCTGTATAACTCCTCCTATTGTTCCATATAACTCCTCCCTATAACTCCTCCTTCTATTCCATATAACTCCTCCCTATAACTCCTCCTATTGATCCATATAACGCCTCCCTATAACTCCGCCTTCTGTTCCATGTAACTCCTCCCTATAACTCCGCCTTCTGTTCCATGTAACTCCTCCCTATAACTCCTCCTATTGATCCATATAACGCCTCCCTATAACTCCGCCTTCTGTTCCATGTAACTCCTCCCTATAACTTCTCCTATTGCTCCATATAACTCCTCCCTATAACTCCTCCTACTGTTCCATGTATCTCCTCCCTATAACTCCTCCTATTTTTCATATAAGTCCTCTATATAACTCCTCCTATTGTTCCATATAACTCCTCCTGTAACTCCTCCCATTGTTCTATATAACTCCTCCTATTGTTCCATATAACTCCTCTCTATAACTCCTCCTATTGATCCATATAACTCCTCCCTATAACTCCTCCTTCTGTTCCATGTAACTCCTCCCTATAACTCCTCCTATTGTTCATATAACTTCTCTGTATAACTCCTCCTATTGTTCCATATAACTCCTCCCTATAACTCCTCCTTCTGTTCCATATAACTCCTCCCTATAACTCCTCTTATTGTTCCATATAACTCCTCCCTATAACTCCTCCTATTGCTCCATATAACTCCTCCCTATAACTCCTCCTATTGTTCCATATAACTCCTCCCTATAACTCCTCCTTCTGTTCCATATAACTCCTCCCTATAACTCCTCTTATTGTTCCATATAACTCCTCCCTATAACTCCTTCTATTGTTCCATGTAACTCCTCCCTATAACTCCTTCTATTGTTCCATGTAACTCCTCCCTATAACTCCTTCTATTGCGCTAAATAATTGCTCCCAATAACTCCTCCTATTGCGCCAAATAACTCCTCCCTATAAGTCCTCCTATTGCTCCACATAACTCCTCCCTATAACTCCTCCTATTGTTCCTTATATCTCCTACTATTGCTCCTTACAACGCCTCCCTACAACTCCTCCTATTGCTCCGTAAAACTCCTACCCATAACTCCTCCTATTGTTCCTTATAACTCTTACCTATAACTCCTCCTATTGCTCCATATAACTCCTCCCTATAACTCCTCCTATTGTTCCTTATAACTCCTCCTATTGCTCCACATAACTCTTACCTACAACTCCTCCTATTGCTCCATATAACTTTTCTTTTTGCTTTAATAAACCACCCACTATAATTTTGTTATTTCTCTATACAAGTCCTTTTTTTCAGGCTGCCTCATCCCTATACCTCCTCCATTGGCTTTACATAAACCCATACCTCCCAAGTGTCCCTCTTTAGGAGGGACAGTCCCTCTTTGAGACCCAGATCCCTCTGTCCCTCTTTTCTACCCTTTTGTCCCTCTTTTTTGGACATAAGCATGAGTGGGTGTGTATTACATTGCTCCATAGCAATAAACATACATAAATATGTTGTTAATTGTCAGTATATGTGTTTATACATTAATATGGGTAATTAAAATACTTTGGTCTTGCTCTAAATCATTTATCAGGTACACAAAGAGGTGCAGATGGGTCAAGAAATAACCTAAAAATTCTTGGAACTGCCCCGCCTACCAGCCATACCCCCAGAAACACCACCTAAAACAGAAGTGTCCCTCTTTTGCCATTTGAAATGTTGGGAGGTATGTAAACCTTTCTCTTACCTTCTACTCTTGAGCAAGCTTTGAAATGTTAATGTACTTCCCTTACCCTGATTAAGCCTGTCCTACATCATACGTTCTTGTGCCTGATTTCCAGAGATTAGCCTCGCTGTAAGCTCAGTGGGAAAATTCCTCACATCCCCTAATTTCACTTCTTGTTTATTACCTCTGGGCACAGCTGTTTGATTCTGATTTCAAATATTTATCTTGTGTGTGTTTATGTGAGTGTGTGTTTATGTGAGTGTGTATGTATGTGTGTGTTCACGTGTGTCTGTCTATCTCTGTGTGTATATATTTGTATTTGTGTGTGTATGGGTTTTATTTAGATTGTAAAACATAAATGTATACTTTAAATTGTATATATTTTAATATATTTTGTTTTTGTTTACATTTGTTCAATTGTTAAAACCCTAATAAAAATATAATTTAGAAAAATGCATGTGTATATGGCTGTGTGTGTGTGTATGTGTATATGTTTGTGCCTCTATGTGTGTATATATTTGTATATATTCTGTATGTTTTAAAAAAAGAGTGTGTATATGAGTGTGTATATGTATATGTGTGAATGTATGTGTATATGTGTGCATCTCTATGTGTATATAGTTGTGTGTTTCTGTCTGTTTCTGTGTGTATATATTTGTATGTGTGTGTTTATGTGTGTCTGTGTATATGTATGTGTGTGTGTGTGTATGTGCGTGTGTTGTAAGTATGCATGTATGTGTGTGTGCACACATAAGTGTGTCTGTCTGTGTGTGTGCATATATATTTGTATGTGTGTATATGTGTGTGTGTGTGTGTGTGTGTCTGTGTATGTGTTTGTATGCATGTGTATATGGTTGTGAGTATCTGTGTATATATTTGTGTGTGTATATGGTTGTGTGTCTGTGTATATATTTGTGTGTGTGTGGTTGTGTGTGTCTGTGTATATATGTGTGTCTGTGTGTGTGTATGTGTGTATGTGTATATATTTGTGTGTGTGTGTGTGTGTGTATGGTTGTGTGTGTGTGTATATTTGTGTGTGTGTGTGTGTGTATATGGTTGTGTGTGTCTGTGTATGTATTTGTGTGTGTGTGTGTGTGTGTGTATGGTTGTGTGTGTGTATATATATTTGTGTGTGTGTGTGTGTGTGTGTGTGTATATATGGTTGTGTGTGTCTATGTATATATGTGTGTGTGTGTGTGTATATGGTTGTGTGTGTCTGTGTATATATATTTGTGTGTGTGTGTGTGTGTATGTATGTGTGTGTGTCTGTGTATATATATTTGTGTGTGTGTATGTATGTGTGTGTGTCTGTGTGTGTGTGTCTGTGTATATATATTTGTGTGTGTGTATGTGTGTGTGTGTGTGTCTGTGTATATATATTTGTGTGTGTGTGTGTCTGTATATATATTTGTGTATATGTATGTGTGTCTGTATATATATTTGTGTGTGTGTGTATGTATATATATATATATATATATATATATATATATATATATATATATATATATATATATATGCTAAGACCAAACTGAAACATTTTTAGAGCAAATCATCTGCCCTGTAGGGACAAATCTACATTCCCCATTTCCCGGTCATGTAAAGGCTATTGGGGTATTATAGACCTGTCGAGCATTCAGGGGATAAAGCCCCCATTTAATTTGATAGGATTTTTTTTGCCTCATAAGGTGCAGTTGATTTGCCCCAGAACTGATCCATTTTACTTAGTGCATCGGCCCCGGTGACTGTTAGAGGGGATTCATTACTACCACTGCTGTTTGTTCTTAATGACAATGGTTTAATTTATTTCTTCCTGTGATACATTGTGTACAAATGACTCAGGGCAGAAAGGTCATCCAGGAGGATTCCAGCGCAGGTCCATACATCATTGTTAATGATCCTCAGTCAAAGACGAGTTGTCATAAACATCTCTCTAATCCTTTCCTATTGCTCCGTGTACCCGCTCCGTCCAGCTCAATCCGTCAGTCAGTAATTATAAATGAATTGTGATGTTTTCTTTTAGATTTTCTTATTTTAGTCTTATACACACAGGGTCTGGATTTCCCATTAGGCAGAGTAGGAAACTGCCTACAGTCCCAAGTGTAGAGGGGAGTGGCCTTAGCTGTTCTGGCCACACCCAAATTCTGTGTTTTGGGTGTGGCTAAAGCAATCCCTGTCACAGTGGCGTAACTAGAAGCCACTGGGAACTGGTGCAGAAATTGCTGCCGCCCCCCCCCCCCCATGTTCACGTTGCCCCATGTACATCTCCTACCTCCATCTCCCGCGCGGTTCTCAGTTATGCAGAGCGTTGGGAGATGATGTCATCTCCCAGCGCTCTACATTACTAGAGCGCCGGGCGATCAGCTGAGCTGCTGCGGGCAGGGCACGGGCAGGGCTGTGGGCGAGTGTCGGTGGGTTCGCAAGGGCGGCCAGGCCCCTTGGAGTGACGGACCCGGTCGCAGGTGCAACCCCTGCGACCCCTATTGTTACGCCACTGCCCTGTCACAGTCCCCCAGACACCTGAATTTGGCTTAGAATGGCTGTTTAATTCACTACACACACACATTTTCTGGCTACTATTTAACCCTTTGAGTGCCAAAGGGGCACTCAAAGGGGTTAACCTCTTGGCTGCTAGAGAGGACTCCCTCTTTAGCAATCAAGGGGTTAATAGCTTTTCCTGTGCTTGTATGTTATTGTCAAGCTTACTGGAATGGAACACCATGGCACAAAGCTGGAACACCACTTAAAGGGAAAGTAACATTTCTATTAAAGTGTAGCTCCGTAGCGCTATATTTATTTATTTACTGCTAACACGGTACCAACTCTCATATTTATTTACTTACATATTTGTAGTTTAAACGCTATTCAAGCCGAAAGAGTCCCCCCACCCCTTCTGGTCACCTCCCCTTAGATCTGCAATCCGATCATGTGACTGGACGGATGGCAACAAGGGACAATCTTCAATCAGTAAGTTTAAGTAAACCCTTCCCGTCCTTGAAAAAGGAGGTCAGGATCTTCCTTTTGTTTAAAGAAGATTGTCAGGGCTGGATTAACATTTCAGGAGCCTGTAGGCACAGAAATCTGAAGCGCCCCCCCCATTTGCCATCTCCACTAGACACCTCCATAATGCTCCAAATCTCCACATTAACCCCCCATATCCATATAGCCCTCATATTGCCCCCATCAGCTCCAACTTATCCCCCATAAGCTCCATATTGCCGTCAGCTCCAACTTATCCCCTATCAGCTCCATATTGCCCTCATATTGCCCCCATCATCTCCACATTGCCCCCATCAGCTCCAACTTGCTCCCATCAGCTCTACATTGCCCCATCTTCTTTAACTTGCCCCCCATAATCTCCACATTGCCCCATCAGCTCCAGCTTGTCCTCACATTACCCCCATCATCTCCACATTGCCACTATATCAGCTCCAACTTGCCCTCACATTGCCATCAGCTCCACATTTCCCACATCTTCACATTGCCCCCACTTTGCCTCCCGCATACGTTTCCTGCCTCCCTGGTGGTCCAGCGGCAGATGTCTGTCCCTCCTTCTGTAGCTGCTGTTGCTCCCGCGCGGTCTCTTTAGGAATGCAGAGCGCTGGGAGATGATGTCATCTCCCAGCGCTCTGCATTAGAGCCGACGAGGGAGCAACAGCAACTACAGGTCTGTGCCTTCTGTCTGAGCTGAAGAAGACATGGACCTTACCATGTGGTGGGCGGGTTGTTACTGTGCACAGCGCGCAGTGCTGTGAACAAGAATATATATATATTTTTTTTTCAATGACAGGCACCCCTCTGTGGGGTGCGCCTGTAGGCAGATGCTTACTCTGCCTTATGGCAAATCCGTCCCTGAAGATTGTCCCTCACCGCTCTCTATCCGAACCAGATAGAGAGGATCAGTGACGCAGTCAAAAGGAGCGGGAAGGGGATCCTTTCGGCTTGAATAGTGTTTAAACAACAAATATGTAAGAAAAGAATAGAGCGGTATGTGTTATAAAAAGCATAAAGAAGACTCGGAGCGGCACTTTAATAGAAACATTAATATCCCGTTAAGAGGTATCTACTCTGGTGGACAAGTGGTCTGTAGGACCTGAGCACCTACTCACTAAAGAGTTGAACCCCAAGGATTGCTCTGACACCAGGAGAAAACCAAAGCACAGTACCGGCAGGAATGAGACAAAGGCAGAGTCCAGGGACTGACCACGATTGGAGCCGGCGGAGATAAAGTAAAGTCTAGTCCCTGACTAGTAAAAGTGCTAATATTCCTGGCTAGTAATGGTACTAATCTCCTGACTAGTAATGGTGTTACTTTCCCTACTAGTAATGGTGCTACTATTCCTACTAGTAATGGTACTAATATTCCTGACTAGTAATGGTACTAATCTCCTGACTAGTAATGGTGTTACTTTCCCTACTAGTAATGGTGCTACTATTTCTACTAGTAATGGTACCAATATTGCTGACTAGTAATGGTACTAATCTCCTGACTAGTAATGGTGTTACTTTCCCTACTAGTAATGGTGCTACTATTCCTACTAGTAATGGTACTAATATTCCTGACTAGTAATGGTACTAATCTCCTGACTAGTAATGGTGTTACTTTCCCTACTAGTAATGGTGCTAATCTCCCGACCAGTAATGGAGCTTATCTCACTACTAGTACTGGTGCTATGGGGGCTGCATGGTGCACTAATAATGCATTAGGTTGGCCCTGGCCCCAGGTCTTGTGGGAACCAAATAATTGCCTCGCTGCTGGACTGTCCTAACAAAGGATTATAGAGAAGGAGGTGACGGGTAGACACAAGCAATGGTGGATTAGAAATAATTAACAGAGAGATAAAGGTAATCAATAGGTTAGTAGAGGGAGCTAATTAAGAGATATAGATAGAAATAATGGAGGAATAAAGTTAATCAATAGAAAAACAGAGATAGTAAAAGGAGAGAATCTGAGGGATAGAGAACGAGAGACATAGAAAACAGAGAAGGAAACAGAGAGAGAACCAATGTGGAGAGAAAATTGTCAATGTGGAGAGAGAATTGGTATTGAAGGGGGAGAAAGAGAAGACGAGAATCAGTGGAAAGAGGTGGAAGAGAAGCAGTAGAAGCAATTAAGAATGCAAGAGAATCAATGGGGGAAGAGAGAGAGAATTGTAGGGGATAGAAAATTAATGTGGAGAGAGAATCAGTGGGGAGTGAGAGAGTCAATCATGTGAGAGAGAGAATCACTGGTGAGAGAGCAGGAGAGGGAGAGACAAAGAATCAGTGAGCAAGTGAAAATCAATGTGACAACAAGAGAGAGAGAGAATCAACAAGGAGAGGGTGAATCAACAGAGAGATCATTGGGAACGGAGCACAAATCAATATCAAGAAAGATAATCAATGGGGGAGAGAATAGCAAGAGGGGTGATCAGTAGGCAGAATGAGAGTGAGAATCACTGGTAAGAAATAAAGGGAGAAAGAGTAAGACAGAATCAAAGGTGAGAGAGGGAGAAGGAGGGAAGGAATCAGTGGTGAGAGAGGGAGAAGGAGGGAAGGAATCAATGGTGATAGAGGGAGAAGGAGGGAAGGAATCAATGGTGATAGAGGGAGAAGGAGGGAAATAATCAGTGGTGAGAGAGGGAGAAGGAGGGAAGGAATCAGTGGTGAGAGAGGGAGAAGGAGGGAAGGAATCAGTGGTGAGAGAGGGAGAAGGAGGGAAGGAATCAGTGGTGATAGAGGGAGAAGGAGGGAAGGAATCAGTGGTGATAGAGGGAGAAGGAGGGAATGAATCAGTGGTGAGAGGGAAAAGGAGGGAATGAATCAATGGTGACAGAGGGAGAAGGAGGGAAGGAATCAGTGGTGAGAGAGGGAGAAGGAGGGAAGGAATCAGTGGTGAGAGAGGGAGAAGGAGGGAAGGAATCAGTGGTGACAGAGGGAGAAGGAGGGAAGGAATCAGTGGTGAGAGAGGGAGAAGGAGGGAAGGAATCAATGGTGATAGAGGGAGAAGGAGGGAAATAATCAGTGGTGAGAGAGGGAGAAGGAGTGAATGAATCAATGGTGATAAAGGGAGAAGGAGGGAAGGAATCAGTGGTGAGAGAGGGAGAAGGAGGGAAGGAATCAATGGTGATAGAGGGAGAAGGAGGGAAGGAATCAATGGTGATAGAGGGAGAAGGAGGGAAATAATCAGTGGTGAGAGAGGGAGAAGGAGGGAAGGAATCAGTGGTGAGAGAGGGAGAAGGAGGGAAGGAATCAGTGGTGAGAGAGGGAGAAGGAGGGAAGGAATCAGTGGTGAGAGAGGGAGAAGGAGGGAAGGAATCAGTGGTGATAGAGGGAGAAGGAGGGAAGGAATCAGTGGTGATAGAGGGAGAAGGAGGGAATGAATCAGTGGTGAGAGGGAAAAGGAGGGAATGAATCAATGGTGACAGAGGGAGAAGGAGGGAAGGAATCAGTGGTGAGAGAGGGAGAAGGAGGGAAGGAATCAGTGGTGAGAGAGGGAGAAGGAGGGAAGGAATCAGTGGCGAGAGAGGGAGAAGGAGGGAAGGAATCAGTGGTGATAGAGGGAGAAGGAGGGAAGGAATCAGTGGTGAGAGGGAGAAGGAGGGAAGGAATCAGTGGTGAGAGGGAGAAGGAGGGAAGGAATCAGTGGTGAGAGAGGGAGAAGGAGGGAATGAATCAGTGGTGAGAGAGGGAGAAGGAGGGAAGGAATCAGTGGTGAGAGAGGGAGAAGGAGGGAATGAATCAGTGGTGAGAGAGAGAGAAGGAGGGAAGGAATCAGTGGTGAGAGAGGGAGAAGGAGGGAAATAATCAATGGTGAGAGAGGGAGAAGGAGGGAAGGAATCAGTGGTGAGAGAGGGAGAAGGAGGGAAGGAATCAGTGGTGAGAGGGAGAAGGAGGGAAGGAATCAGTGGTGAGAGAGGGAGAAGGAGGGAATGAATCAGTGGTGAGAGAGGGAGAAGGAGGGAATGAATCAGTGGTGAGAGAGGGAGAAGGAGGGAAGGAATCAGTGGTGAGAGAGGGAGAAGGAGGGAATGAATCAGTGGTGAGAGAGGGAGAAGGAGGGAAATAATCAGTGGTGAGAGAGGGAGAAGGAGTGAAATAATCAATGGTGACAGAGGGAGAAGGAGGGAAGGAATCAATGGTGAGAGAGGGAGAAGGAGTGAATGAATCAATGGTGATAGAGGGAGAAGGAGGGAAGGAATCAGTGGTGAGAGAGGGAGAAGGAGGGAAGGAATCAATGGTGATAGAGGGAGAAGGAGGGAAATAATCAGTGGTGAGAGAGGGAGAAGGAGGGAAGGAATCAGTGGTGAGAGAGGGAGAAGGAGGGAAGGAATCAGTGGTGAGAGAGGGAGAAGGAGGGAAGGAATCAGTGGTGAGAGGGAGAAGGAGGGAAGGAATCAGTGGTGAGAGAGGGAGAAGGAGGGAATGAATCAGTGGTGAGAGAGGGAGAAGGAGGGAAGGAATCAGTGGTGAGAGAGGGAGAAGGAGGGAATGAATCAGTGGTGAGAGAGGGAGAAGGAGGGAAGGAATCAATGGTGATAGAGGGAGAAGGAGGGAAATAATCAGTGGTGAGAGAGGGAGAAGGAGGGAAGGAATCAGTGGTGAGAGAGGGAGAAGGAGGGAAGGAATCAGTGGTGAGAGAGGGAGAAGGAGGGAATGAATCAGTGGTGAGAGAGGGAGAAGGAGGGAAATAATCAGTGGTGAGAGAGGGAGAAGGAGTGAATGAATCAATGGTGATAGAGGGAGAAGGAGGGAAGGAATCAGTGGTGAGAGAGGGAGAAGGAGGGAAGGAATCAATGGTGATAGAGGGAGAAGGAGGGAAATAATCAGTGGTGAGAGAGGGAGAAGGAGTGAATGAATCAATGGTGATAAAGGGAGAAGGAGGGAAGGAATCAGTGGTGAGAGAGGGAGAAGGAGGGAAGGAATCAATGGTGATAGAGGGAGAAGGAGGGAAGGAATCAATGGTGATAGAGGGAGAAGGAGGGAAATAATCAGTGGTGAGAGAGGGAGAAGGAGGGAAGGAATCAGTGGTGAGAGAGGGAGAAGGAGGGAAGGAATCAGTGGTGAGAGAGGGAGAAGGAGGGAAATAATCAGTGGTGTGAGAGGGAGAAGGAGGGAAGGAATCAGTGGTGAGAGAGGGAGAAGGAGGGAAGGAATCAGTGGTGATAGAGGGAGAAGGAGGGAATGAATCAGTGGTGAGAGGGAAAAGGAGGGAAGGAATCAGTGGTGAGAGAGGGAGAAGGAGGGAAGGAATCAGTGGTGAGAGAGGGAGAAGGAGGGAATGAATCAGTGGTGAGAGAGGGAGAAGGAGGGAAGGAATCAGTGGTGAGAGAGGGAGAAGGAGGGAAGGAATCAGTGGTGAGAGAGGGAGAAGGAGGGAAGGAATCAGTGGCGAGAGAGGGAGAAGGAGGGAAGGAATCAGTGGTGAGAGAGGGAGAAGGAGGGAAGGAATCAGTGGTGAGAGAGGGAAAAGGAGGGAAGGAATCAGTGGTGATAGAGGGAGAAGGAGGGAATGAATCAATGGCGAGAGGGAGAAGGAGGGAAGGAATCAGTGGCGAGAGGGAGAAGGAGGGAAGGAATCAGTGGTGAGAGAGGGAGAAGGAGGGAAGGAATCAATGGTGAGAGTAAAAAATAGGGGGAGAGAGGAAGAGAGAATCAGTGGGGAATCAGCTGTGTGAGAGAATGAATCAATGGAGTGAGAAGCAAGAGGAGTAGAGGGAGCTGATTTATTTGTTATAAAACTTCTAAGCTGAACACCTGATGTCCACCGGCACCTTTCTATCTTCATAAAGTGCCAGCGAGGACCGAAAAGCTGACCTTTCAATAAACACAACATAGAGCTCTCCTGCCTCTGTATAAGTCCAGCGAGCATTGTGTACTGACTGTTTCATTACAGAACCCTTCACTTGCACCAGTGGCGTAACTATCGGCGTCGCACCCGAGACCGGGCCCATCACTCCAGTGGCCCGGCCGCCCCTTGCGACCCCTCCGCCTGGCGCCCGCTATCTCCCTCCGGTGCTCCAGTAATGCAGAGCGCTGGGAGATGACATCATCACCCAGCGCACTGCATTACTAAGAGGACCTCGCGGGAGCACCAGGTAGGAGATGGGGGCATTGTGGAGGGGGTCAGTGTGGTCGAGGGGGGCCAATGTGGTGGGGGAGGGGGCCCGTGGCATTTCTTATACCAGGGCATGGAGGCTTCTAGACTAGTTACACCTCTGACTTGCACCCTGGCATTTGTCTTCATTATCTGGAGTGCTACCATTTCTATTCTGCATAAAACATTGGCATACCTGGGAACTTCCAGTTGAGGGCTACCCGGAGGGTAGTCCTCTGTTCAGCAGGGGGTAACAAAAATGACGCTGATCGCGTCAAAAAGGGGCGGGGCTTAACGCAAGTGTTGGGGGATTTAACCCTTTGAGTGCCAGAGTTGTACGGAATGCATTGCAAAGCAATGCATTCCGTACCACTCTGGTACTCAGAGGGTTAAATGTGTCACACAGAAGGCTGGGGACGGAGGCACAACGGGAGAAAACGCAGATGTGGCAGAGTTTCAATAGAAACTCCCCACATCCGGAGGAATCAGCCTCTGCCCCGGAGACCTGGTAACGCTCTGTCAGAACCGGAGTCTCCGGGGCAAATCCGGAGAGTTCCCAGGTATGAACATTGTGGATATATATATATATATATATATATATATATATATATATATATATATATATATATATATATATATATATATATATATATATATATATCTAATGCATGAGTACTGTGGTATGTAATACCTTTTTTCAGGAGCAACAAACTCTCCCTCTCTCTCTCTATGTACATACCTATATATATCACTATCTAATCTCATCACGTATAACTTGATTTGACACTTTGTATATAACTTTATTAGTCCGTGTCACTAAACACTGTGATCACTGTGACAGGACCCTTTTGTTAAAGCTTCTTTGTTTCCACTTACACACATAGAATTTTGTCACAGAGTAGACAATGTGGTTAGATAGAAATTTTCTTATATATTTTCACCGCAGGTCTCAGTTAAATGTAGAATAAAAAAAAAAGAAGACGAAAAAAAGAAAAAAAAAAAGTAAAAAAAGAAAAAAAGGGAGAGAAAAAAATATAGAGAGAGGAATTTGGATGAAATGGAGTTCTCCCCATCTTCCACACGATCCTCTTAAAGAGACCAGTTCGGTGATATCAGTTATAATATAGAACTGTGATGAAAAAGGCTTATAAAACTCAACTTTTATTAGTGAAATCATTTTTAAATTAAAATACAAATATTCTTATATATGGGGATTTGAGAACTCCATCTAATCCACATTCCTCTATTTTATTTCTTGTTTCAACACGGCATGGAGCGTCAGGCTGACACATTTCTATGGCACATTTCTTGGTTTAAAGGGCTAGTAATACTTAAAATGTAAAATATATATATATATTGTAGGGTTTATCCCCCTGAGTAAAACAAGAGTACTCCCACTACTGAAAGGTGTTTCATTCAAAAGTTATTAATTTTCAAAGTTGAATTTTTTAGGTGCAATATCACAGTGGCCTGAAATTGTACAGTGGCGCTGTTGCTACACGATCCTATGGACAGCTCTGGTCCCGGGACCATAAATCTCCATAGGATGGTGTAGCAACAGCGCCACTGTACAATTTCAGGCCACTGTGATATTGCACCAAAAAAATACAACTTTGAAAATTAATAACTTTTGAATGAAACACCTTTCAGCAGTGGGAGTACTCTTGTTTTACTCAGGGGGATAAACCCTACAACATATTTTTTTTTTACATTTTAAGAATTACTATCCCTTTAACACGTTCACGTTTTCCACGTTACATTCACGGGCACGTACACTTGTCTGGTATATATGTGGGTGATGAGTAAGTACAAACTTTATTCTTGATAAAGGTCCCTACTGGACCGAAATGTTGATTAATAAAGTATGTTTTTAGTAACTTCTGAAGTCCTGTGAGCGCTTGCCTTTGGTTGTTATATGGATATTTCACTTAGCACACAGGCAGGTTTTCATTTGCTTTGCATTTTATTAAATGATAAAAATAAACTATTAACATGTCTATTTTTGAAAGCATTCTTACTTTACTTTTCACAACTGCCTAAGACTTTTTCACAGTATTGTGTGTATATATATATATATATATATATATATATATATATATACACCAGTGTACTCAGCCTGGAGATTCCCCTGGTTTAACGAGTCAGACAGCACACATCTGGATTGGCACTCAACGATTTATTCCTTCATCATCACGAAAAAACAAACATTTTCGGTCTTCTCACGGACCTTCATCAGGGCAAATGAATGGGGTCAAACAAACACACATGTAAGCTATATAAGCACTAGAAATATCGGTACTCACCTATCCCCATGCTGTGCGTGGCGGGCCGCAAAGATTCGGTGTTCCCGGCCATACAACGGGAATCAGTGATGTCATCCGCCGAACGAGGCATCGTTGCTACGCAACGGGTACCTCTGACTGCAGAGTCTAATGTGTCAGTCAGAGGACCGAAAACGTTTGGTTTTTCGTGATGATGAAGGAATAAATCGTTGAATGCCAATCCAGATGTGTGCTGTCTCGCTCGTTATACCAGGGGAATCCCCAGGCTGAGTACATTGGTATATTCATTAACCCCTTCCAGCCCAAGGACGTACATGTACGTCCCGTCCGGACGTCCCAGAAGGACAGAGGACATACAAGTACGTCCCAGAAGTCATTAGGCATAATGCTGAAAAAAAAACACGGGCGTTAAGTGCCGGCCGTGTGTGCGCGCAGCCGGTCACTAAGGGGTTAATAAGGGACGTGCACCACAATAGTTTAAATATGATTCACTTAATTGATTTATGCTTGATGTGTGCCATTGCCTTGATTTTTCCTTGTGTATATATATATATATATATAGAGAGAGAGAGAGAACAAACCATAAACCTGCGCTCCCCCAGTATACTAGTGACTAGTGCGCCCTGTATTGGGCATATATAATATCACTGTGAATAAATATGATGCATTAGTACCGGCCTTTTTGGTCAAAAAAGAGGGGGTAAGCTCGCCAACCACGCCAGGGTTCCTCATTTGTGGCAAGTACCTACTCTCAACACGTGAAATCCCTATCTAGAAAAATTAAAATAAAATTTAAAAATGCTCCCTGATGAGATGTTATAATAACGCGTTGGAGGGGGACCCCTTTACTTTGTATTTTGTGAGATGCGTAAAGGTCCCCATGTATGCAATTAAAAACAATGAACAAACAACTAATTAAAAAAGTGTGAAGGAGGATTTGTGAACCTGCAATGGGGAGAGATCACCACAACAAGTTCAATCAGCCCTTATAGATAACCACCCCCACAGGTCACATGAGGAATAATCAGCTGGAAACTCACAGAATGTTTAAAAAAAAACCAAATTAACCTCTTCAGGCCTGAAATAGAAAAAGTAAAAATAATGGACAGTAAGAAGCTGCTAAGGAAAGCAAATGGGGATAGATAGAAACAGACAGTTTGTTTATATATAAAAATGGAGATAGAGAGAAACAAACAATCTGTTTAAATATATATATATATATATATATATATATATATATATATATATATATAGTAGTAGATACAATGTTAAACAAAAATTTGACATACCAGTCAAGCCATAAGACTTGCTTTTCCCACAGAAATCTCACATTTGCAGTGTTATTACTACTGCAAGGGATTCTGGGTAGACATATGCAAATAAGTTTAACAAGGAATCACCTTTTTGCCTCAGATTCCACTTTATACATGGATTCCTTAAAGGGATAGTAATACTTCGTTTTATCTTTATTTTATTTTGTAGGCATTATGGTTTGAGAGATATTCACAAGCAAAGTTTCCCCCTCCCGCCCCTTTTACCTAGTGTAAGCCATCTCTTCTCAGATGTGGAATGCAGTCTATAGACCAGACAGGTAACAGCAGGGGACAATCTTCTTCCTATGAGAACAATGAAAGCCCTGCCCCCCTTGACAAGTTTTTCAGCTTTTTCCCTTATCTTAATTGAGGATTGTCCCTCTCTATAGTCTACCTGGGCACCTCCCTTCTGATCTGGCTGAGCAGTGTTCCATCAGTAAAAGGGGCGGGAAGGGGATACCTTGCTTGTGAATATCTCTTAAACCATAAAGGTTTGAGAGATACGACTTATATCATTCTTCATGTTTTTTTAATGCCTACAAAATAAAATAAAGTTAAAATGAAGTATTACTATCCCTTTAAAGTATGTGTATGCTGATCAACAGCTTTAAAGGGATAGTAATACTTAAAATGTAAAAAAAATATGTTGTAGAGTTTATCCCCCTGAGTAAAACAAGAGTACTCCCACTGCAGAAAGGTGTTTCATTCAAAAGTTATTCATTTTCAAAGTTGAATTTTTTAGGTGCAATATCACAGTGGCCTGAAATTTTACAGTGGCGCTGTTGCTACACCATCCTATGGAGATTTATGGTCCTGGGACCAGAGCTGTCCATAAGATCGTGTAGCAACAGCGCCACTCTACAATTTCAGGCCATTGTGATATTGCACCTAAAAAATTCAACTTTGAAAATTAATAACTTTTGAATGAAACACCTTTCAACAGTAGGAGTACTCCTGTTTTACTCAGGGGGATAAACCCTACAACATATTTTTTTTACATTTTAAGTATTACTATCCCTTTAAGACACAACTCAGAAAGAGATGCACAGCCAGTGAACCCCTCATGGACAACCGTTTCGTTGTCAAAACCACTCGTCCATGAGGGGTTCACTGGCTTTGCATCTCTTCCTGAGTTGTGTCTTAAAGCTGTTGCTCAGCATACACATACTCTAAGGGATCCATGTATAAAGTGGAATCTGAAGCAAAAAGGTGATTCCTTGTTAAACTTATTTGCATATGCCTACCCAGAATCCCTTGCAGTAGTAACAACACCGCAAATGTGAGATTTCTGTGGGAAAAGCAAGTCTTATGGCTTGACTGGTGTGTCAAATATTTGTTTAACATTGTGCCTACCACCCACCAAATTCAGGTGGAAGGGGTTTTCAGTCACTTTTTTCCCCACCATAACCTTTTCAGTTTGTTATATACACACACGCATACACACATGTACGTGTATATAGAAGCAGAGAGGGGATTGCACTCACCGTTAAATGAAGAATGCCTGGGTGCATGCCGATAAATAATAATGATACATAGATTTCTGAGCAGGTTAGACAGCACTCACAGGGAAGCGTTTCATTAACCCCTTAAGGACCATTGCCGTGCCAGGACCGTCACGGCGGTCCGGCACTTAAGGACCAATGACGGTCCTGGCACGGCATGGAGTTCAGGGCTCCCGGTGCGGCTGCACGCCGCTCAGGAAGCCCTGAACCGGAAGCGCTGTTAAAAAAAAATTGCCCCGTGGTCCGCAAGTGCCGGACGCACAGGATTGCGCTGGTCCTTAAGGGGTTAATGCAAAAATGTCATTTATTTCAACGTTTCGGCCAAAGACTATGGCCTTTATCAAGAATGACAACACAAACCACAAGCCGACATATATACCATTGTGCAACTGAATCTCAAAAAGTGGCGCCATATTAGCGCTAGACCGTGCACCAATCACCTGTGCTCAATTAACCCCTTAAGGACTGGCGGTCATGGGACATTTCTGTCCCATAATGACTGCATAGGCGCACTAGGACGAGCCGGTACACGTGACCTGTCACGTGTATCGGTGCGTCATTATGGGGCCTGATAGAGATCGCTCCGATGTTGGAACGGTCAATTTCAGGCCCTATTTTTACTTACAGCGCTCCCGGTAGAGCGCTGTAAGTAAAAAGTACGTGACGTACCATGACCGTCATCGGTCCTTGAGTATTTCAAGGACCGTGACAGTCCTGGTACGTCAAGGGTCCTTAAGGGGTTAAAGTGATAAACATGAATTTACACCAATGAAGAAAACGAAAAAACGTTTTGAAGGGTGAATGATGACGGTTACAAAACATGACATGTTCCTCTGTGGTGTCGTTTGTGTAGCTCCATTTCAGTTGTAAGCTCTCTGGTATCACTAGTGTAGCTTCATTTACAGCAGCAATTGGGAGATTTAGTGAGAAGCAGTGGCCCACCAGCACCGACATATGACCAGCCCAGGGAGCAATTGCCCCTCTGCCCCCAGGCCAGCCCTCCCCTGAGATATATATATATATATATATATATATATATATATATATATATATATATATGCATTGTATTCATCATTATATTCCAGTTTCCAAAACAGTTACATTTTTGAACCAAGAAGCAAGAGGACAATTCATACGGCCATCCCAATTTCTACAGTCATAATAAGATGTGGGGTGCTAGTGAGGCGTTAGTTCTCTTTTAACTCTTCAGTGACCGGAGGGGGTGATTCACACATTGCACAGCAATGCACTACACATCCCACAGGTCCATAAAGGGTTAAAATGAGAAAAGAATAGCAGCTCTCTGAATAAGATTCCCCCACATATTACAACCGCTCCACTCAGCTGGATAAGCGCCTGGTTTTGTAGACAGGAGAAAAGGGCGTCCATTTGTCACTGTCTCACTGCCCGTTCCTAGAGGTCAGTCTTGTCAAGGTAGGAGCGCTGGCCCGCGGCGACATCGCAGCTCGCTATCCCGTTACGCAGGAGGCATCGAGTCCGCTATGTGACAGCAGATATCACCTGCGGATCCCACCTGCCCTTTACACAGAGATGGAAATGAAAGGAGCGAAGACAGGGCCGTTCGCACAAGGAAAAAGTGGATCAAATGTGCCATACGTCACAAATACAAATTCCCATTAATTTAACTCTTTGAGGGTCAGAAAGATATCCATCCTATTACATCAGCAATGCTTTGGGGACCTCTCTAGCATTCAAGGGGTCAATCATTTCCATATACCTTAATGCGGATGTTTCCTGGTCCTCCAAACCTGCAGATGGGTTACCCCAAAATTATTCCAGTTTACTCCGCTCAATTCGATTAACCCTTTGAGTGCCAGAGGGGTACACAATGCATTGCTCTGCACTCAAAGGGTTAAGTAAATTGAGCAGAGTAAACTGGAATAATTTTGCTCTGCAATGCGTTGCATACCCCTCTGGCACTCAAAGGGTCCATCTGTGCATGAAGTCCTAATTGTCTCTAAGAACTAATTCGCTATGCACTTTTTCCCCAAATGTAATCTTTATTTAGTAATAGATATCATGTCCAAAGAGGTAGATATGAATCTTTTTATTTTTGCGGGTTTCTGAAATCCCCAAACTCCTCCCATTGCTCTAAAATCTTTGCTGGTAGAGAAGTCTTGAACTCCTTATGAAGGAATCCATATACCCCCTGGAATCCTTCTTGCCCCACGTTCCAGGAGAAACTATGTAGAGCTGAGGATGGGAGTGTCCAAATTATGCTTTTTGTGGGTGGGGCTTAATCTGGTGGGTGTGGCTTAGTGGTTGAAAGGAGGAGTTTGCCATGAAGTGGCAGCAGGGTGATATACAATGCATTGCTTTGTAATGAGTCGGAACCTTCTCTAGCATACAAGGTGTTAATGAAGTGACAGGAGTTTGGGGTGGGAGTTAATTTAAATGGTGTCTTAACCCCATGAATGCCAGAGAGCCATGCAATAGAGACCTCTCTAGCATTCAAGGGAATAATATCCCCAAACACTTTGAGCACCAAAAACGCATCCAGCGCATTGCTTTGCAATGCGTTGGTTACCCCTCTGGCACTCAAAGGGTTTTAAATCAATGCAGGTTTTCTTTCTCCCCTACAGTCCAGTATTACTCCCTTTTCCTGTGTGACTATTGCCCAGTTTGTTAAATAGATTGCATACTAACAGTCTTTTGAGTTCCATGTGATCTGAGCGCAGACAGACCAGCTGCCAGCGGAAGATCTGAACGTGTTTGTAATCAAAGATGCTTAGAATCGGGTGAGATTGGGGTCAGATAACTAGTTATTTATGAATTTCACCAGGCTTTGAGGTATCTGTGATCCTGCTCCACCATCTTCCCACATCTGTCTTTCCGGTCATCCCTGAAGTACCTATTAGTCAGTAAATATCATTAAAAATAAATAACAAGTTCTCACTTAATACAAAGACGAGAGATAAGAGGGAGTGTGAGAACGCAGAAATGGGGGGATATGAATGAAAAAGAGGTGCGAAAATGAAATGTGTAGGAAAGAGGTGGGTAGAGAGGCCTGGAAAGCAATAGACAGTGCACAGGTAGGTCTGTCATTAGTACAGGTGGATCTATCGTTAGCATTGATGGGTCTGTCATTAGTACTGGAGGGTCTGTCATTAGTCCAGGTGTATCAGTCATTAGTACAGGTGGATCTATCGTTAGCATTGGTGGGTCTGTCATTAGTCCAGGTGTATCAGTCATTAGTACAGGTGGATCTATCGTTAGCATTGATGGGTCTGTCATTAGTACAGGAGGGTCTGTCATTAGTCCAGGTGTATCAGTCATTAGTACAGGTGGATCTATCGTTAGCATTGGTGGGTCTGTCATTAGTACAGGAGGGTCTGGTCTACCAGCTTCTAGTGGGGGGGTGACGAAATCTGCTTGAAGCCTATTGGCTGGGTGGTGTGCCAATGGTAGGCCGGAATCCATTTTGAACAGAGACTGGCTATATAAAAGCCAGACTCTTTTCGAATTTCCACCAGACTGGCTTGGGCATAAGCCAGACAGGTACCAAGGGGGAAGGCATTTTTCCTGTGCAAACCTGCCACCATCGTGGGCAACAGTCGTGGTGGTAGCAGTATCTTTACCATTATTACTTGGGTGCATCCCTGCTATATTCATTGAAGGTGATTCATGCTTAGTACACATGAATTTGCCAACTATTATTCAGCATCGGCACTGAGATCATTTTATTTTAATTGTAATGCTGGCACTCTGTAGCCCTTTGAGCGGCAGAGAGGTATGCAACTCATAGCTCTGCAATGTGTTGCATTCTCCACCGGCACTCAAAGGGTTAACTCATAAATTACTATAGTAGGTATGTGTAATGTTGACTTGTTTTCATTTTTACAGGTACTTGTTTAACAATAGATAAAGACAGAAGAGAAGAAGAAAGAAGATGAAAGATGATAGAAGAAGATGGACAGTGGATGATAGGTAAGTGTTACACTGATCTGGGTGTTAGGATAGTGTTAGGGTAGTATTGTTGCACTATACTGTTAGGGATAGTGTAGGGTTAGTGTTTGGGAGGGAGACTGTGTTCTCACGCTCGATACTTGACAGTGTGTCAGGCCCCGAGCATTAGCCGTTTTCCTTTGACGTTCCCATCACTCACGCTATTTAGAGTGGGTTTTGGGAACTTAAAACACACAACGGATCTTTGGCCACAAGTCGGTTTTTGTGTCCAGTTGTGGTTTCAGTTGGTAGGGCAATTGGATACAGACTTGTTGTACAGTTAATAACCAAGTTTGCCCCACCCTGTTTTACCGGAAATAATCAACCTCTTCAGTGCCAGATGGGTACACCATACAAGCTTGGACAGATGTACCTGCTGTGCCAAGCTCTTAAGGAGTATGGCTGAAATGTGGCCACTGCAGAATCCGGTAATTGGCATACAGTGACCATATTTAAAGGAGCAGTAAACTTTTTTTATGAAAACACATATTTTATAGATCATTTCCTGCTGAACAAAACAAGGTCACTCCCACTGCTGTCAGATGTTTTATTCAAAATTTATAGCAGTTCAAATAATCAGGAAGTGAATTTACTGTGTTTTACTTCCTGATAGTTCTAACTGACAGGAAGTGACAGGCAGTTTCTATCACATTCTATGGAGATCTGTATGTCTCTGACTTTTCTGACTTTCTTCTCCATTAGAATCTGACAGGAAATCTAATTAGAATTTGAACACTAGAGGGCACTGCTAATGTAAAAAAACATGGTTTTAAACTGTAATAACTCTGGAAATATAAATCTCTCTGCAGTGGGAGTATCCTTATTTTACTCAGTAGGAAAATCCCTACAATATATATTTTTTCATAAAAAAAGTTTACTGCTCCTTTAAATTAAGGCCCGAGGCAGAAACTCCTGCTCTCTTCTCTCTCTCAACTCTCCATCATTCTCCCCCTCTCTTCTCTCTCTTTTTCTCAATGCCCTCCCCCTTTATGTTTTTTTTTCTCAATGTCCTCTCCAGTGGTGTAACTATAGGGGTCACACCTGCAACCAGGCCCGTGCACTCCAGGGAACCAGGCTCCCCCTGCGACCCCTCCGCCTGGCGCCGCAATCTCCCGCAGGTGCTCTAGTAATGAAGAGCGCTGGGAGATGACATCATCTAGTAATGCAGAGAGATGACATCATCTCCCAGCACTTTTCATTACTAAGAGGACTGCATGGAAGCTCCAGGTAGGAGATGGGGGCATTGTGGAGGGGGTCAATGTGGTCAAGGGGGCCAAAGTGGTGGGGAGGGGGGCCCGTGGCACTTCTTGTACCAGGACCCGGAGGCTTATAGTTACGCCTCTGGTCCTCTCCCTTTTGTCTTTTTATCTCAATGTCCCACCTTCTCTCTTTTTATCTTAATGTCCTTTTTCCTCTCTTCTCTCTGTCTTTAAATCCCTATGTCCTTCCTCTCCTTTCTGTTTACTTCAATATCCTTCTCCCCTCACTTCTCTCACTGTCAGCAGAACCTGACATGTGTTAGTAAACCCAACCCTTAAGCACTTAATAACCAATTAAAGTTGTTTTCCCCCACCCTAACTCTAAAAGGTCTGACACACATGGAAGTTCAATCAGAAGATGACTTTGCTCTCCCCGCGACAGGTCCATCCAGAGGCAGCCGAGGTCAGAGGAATTCAGTTTCACCAGAGCCACCCTCCGCCAATCAGACTATTAATTAATGAGAATAACATGTTCACACTGGGAGGTCTTTCATTTATAATAAGAGGTGACTACTATGCCAGTGCAGAGCTGGAAATTAAGATTATAACAAAAGTTATGAAGAATGTGCCTGGAATACAGTCAGAATTATTTTCTGTATTAGAAACATACTAAAGGTTTATTCTAGGTACTGGCTGAAGAGGATCAAATCTCATGTTTAAAGGAGCAGTAAACTTTTTTTTATGAAAACACATATTTTATAGAGCTTCTCCTGCTGAATAAAACAAGGTCACTCCCACTGCTGTCAGATGTTTTATTCAAAATTTATAGAAGTTTAAATAATCAAGAAGTGAATTTACTGTGTTTACTTCCTGATAGTTCTGACAGGAAGTGAATTTACTGTGATTACTTCCTGATAGTTCTAACTGACAGAAAGTGAATTTACTGTGTTTACTTCCTGGTAGTTCTAACTGACAGGATGTGAATTTACAGTGTTTACTTCCTGATAGTTCTAACTGACAGGAAGTGAATTTACTGTGTTTACTTCCTGGTAGTTCTAACTGACAGGAAGTGACAGGCAGTTTCTATCACATTCTATGGAGAATTGTATGTCTCTGACTTTTCTGACTTTCCTCTCCATTAGATTCTAACAGGAAATCTAATTAGAATTTGACCACTAGAGGGCACTGCTAATGTAAAAAAACATGGGTTTAAACTGTAATAACTCTGGAAATATAAATCTCTCCGCAGTGGGAGTACCATTATTTTACTCAGTAGGAAAATCCCAACAGTATATATTTTTTTCATTAAAAAAAGTTTACTGCTCCTTTAAATGAATCATACAATTTCTTTTAAAAATCATGTGTTATAGAGCTTTTCCTGCTGAGAAAAACAAGGTTTCTCTCACTGCTGACAGATTAAATTATCAGTATTGTGATACCTTAGTCCGCTTATTATCAATCAGTGCTTTTCAGTGTATCACTCTATTGTTGACATTTTTCTTGTATCTTTATTGTACATGTTGTCTCTATTGTTATACTTTAAAACAAAAAAAAACCTGGATTTGATAAAAAAATATTATCAGTAAGTGAATTACAGTTTGATTACTTCCTGAGTGTTCAAACAGACAGGAAGTGACTCAGCAGTTTCTATCACATTTAATGAAGACCTGTTTTTCAATGACTCACCTCTGTCAGAAAGTGCACCATAATAACTAACAAATCTCATGACTAAAGGGCACGGTCAATACAAAAAAAAACAACAAGAGTTGAACCCCTTAAAGACTATGGACGAGCCAGGACTATAACGACTTTTTAGTCCTTTAAGGACCAGTGACGGTGTCATGAGTTAAATCTTCATAGCACACCTGATCCTGTGGGGAGACTGAATCTGACGGATCCAAGACCAGACAAGTCAGTTTCAGTCTCCTGCTCTCGAACAGCCAGCACATTTGATTTCTCACATGTGCTGACTCAGCAAAGCATTTCCCTTCTCCCCTAAGATTGACTTCCTGTCTTATCCCTACATTAACTCCCCCACTCACTGACACTGCTTAGCAATTTATTACCCACCTCCCCTAGCACTGACTTCCTGTCTTATCTCTACATTACCTCCTCCACTCACTGACACTGCTCAGCAATGCATTACCCACCTCCCCTAGCACTGGCTTCCTGTCTTATCCCTACATTACCTCCTCCACTCACTGAGACTGCTCAGCAATGCTTTACCCACCTCCCCTAGCACTGGCTTCCTGTCTTATCCCTACATTACCTCCCCACTCACAGACACTGCTCAGCAATGCATTACCCACCTCCCCCAGCACTGACTTCCTGTCTTATCCCTACATTACCTCCCCACTCACTGACACTGCTCAGCAATGCATTACCTACCTCCCCTAGCACTGACGTCCTGTCTTATCCCTACATTAACTCCCCACTCACTGACACCGCTCAGTAATGCATTACCCACCTCCCCTAGCACTGACTTCCTGTCTTATCCCTATATTTCCTCCCCCACTCACTGACACTGTTCAGCAATACATTACCCACCTCCTCTAGCACTGACTTCCTGTCTTATCCCTATATTTCCTCCCCCACTCACTGACACTGTTCAGCAATACATTACCCACCTCCTCTAGCACTGACTTCCTGTCTTATCCCTACATTAAGTTCCCACTCACTGACATTGCTCAGTAATACATTACCCACCTCCCTTAGCACTGACTTCCTGTCTTATCCCTACATTACCTCCCCCACTCACTGACACTGCTCAGCAATGCATTACCCACCTCCCCTAGCACTGACTTCCTGTGTTATCTCTACAGTACCTCCCCACTCACTGACACTGCTCAGTAATGCATTACCCACCTCCCCTAGCACTGACTTCCTGCCTTATCCCTACATTACCTCCCCCACTCACTGACACTGTTCAGCAATCCATTACCCACCTCACCTAGCACTGACTTCCTGACTTATCCCTACATTACCTCCCCACTCACTGACACTGCTCAGTAATGCATTACCCACCTCCCCTAGCACTGACTTCCTGTCTTATCCCTACATTACCTCTCCACTCACTGACACTGCTCATTAATGCATTACCCACCTCCCCTAGTACTGACTTCCTGTCTTATCCCTACATTACCTCCCCCACTCACTGACACTGCTCAGCAATGCATTACCCACCTCCCCTAGCACTGACTTCCTGTATTATCCCTACATTACCTCCCCACTCACTGACACTGCTCAGTAATGCATTACCCACCTCCCCTAGCACTGACTTCCTGTCTTATCCCTACATTACCTCCCCCACTCACTGACACTGCTCAGTAATACATTACCTACCTCCCCTAGTACTGACTTCCTGTCTTATCCCTACATTACCTCCCCCACTCACTGACACTGCTCAGCAATGCATTACCCACCTCCCCTAGCACTGACTTCCTGTCTTATCCCTACATTACCTCCCCACTCACTGACACTGCTCAATAATGCATTACCCTGATACAGAGGGTCTATGGGGAACTGCATTGCACAGGACAGAGGCTGATAAGTGAGACTTCAATCTTACGTTTCAGTCTCTACTCGTGTGACCAACAGGAACACACTTGGGATCCCTTTTTAGACCCCCTGTTGTACTCACCTGTTGATCCATCATGGTTGAGCCATGGCCCCATTTGTAGATTTGCTCCAAGGGGGCAATAGGCGCTCTCTACATGATAGTTATCTTTTAACTCCGTTCAGACTCCCATATGAGTACTGGACCCTTCTGCCACTCAAAGACAAAGCTGTCATTTTCATGAAATACATCTGTACGACATCAAAATCCGCATTACTATGCATGACAATAAGTGCATCTCTCATACTGAAACATATTCCCCAAAAACACAAGGAAACAAGAACAAAACTGTTAGAAGTCAAGTGGATTTTTGCTTTCAAAGGGACCTGTTGGGATTATTTGATACAGAGAGGGGAAGAAACATGTGATGAAACAAATATAAAACTCCTGACAACACAGGAAAGAAGACAAGGGGACTCGCTAAGTAGATAGAACACTCAAAGCAAAGCTTCAGATGTCTTGTGAATTGTTCTAGACACACAGAGAATGATTACAGTATAAGAAGGTACTTTGATATACTGCAGGATGACACAGGAACACTGTGCGCAGTGCCAGCGGAATTAGACCATTTCCTTCAGCTCTCGGTGTAGGATTAGACAGCCGTGTACTGAGTATTACTAGACAACGACTGTGCTGCTAATTTAACCCTTTGAGTGCCAGAGGGATACGCAACGCATTGCTTTGTAATGCGTTGCGTACCCCTCTGGCACTCATAAAGGGTTAACTCACTGGTGCTATATATCATCAACACTTTTCTTGCATCGAAGTGTTTAAAGGAGCAATAAGTTATTATTATGAAAATATTTTTATGTGCTGAGTAAGACAATTGTACACCCACTGCTGGAAGCATACCTCCCAAATGTCCCTCTTTAGGAGATATTAGGGGTCCATACCTCCCAAATGTCCCTCTTTAGGAGATATAAGGGGTCCATACCTCCCAAATGTCCCTCTTTAGGAGATATTAGGGGTCCATACCTCCCAAGTGTCCCTCTTTAGGATATATTAGGGATCTATACCTCCCAAGTGTCCCTCTTTAGGAGATATTAGGGGTCCATACCTCCCAAGGGTCCCTCTTTAGTTGGGACAGTCCCTCTGTGAGACCCAAGTCCCTCTGCCCCTCTTTCCCTCCCTGGTGTCCCTGTGTTTAGGAGATCACACTGTGTGGTATATATAGAAGTGTATCACCCTGGTGTATCTGTGTTTAGGAGATCAGACTGTGTGGTGTGTATATAAGTGTATCACCCTGGTGTACCTGTGTTTAGGAGATCAGACTGTGTGGTGTGTATAGAAGTGTATCACCCTGGTGTCCCTGTGTTTAGGAGATCAGACTGTGTGGTGTGTATATAAGTGTATCACCCTGGTGTCCCTGTGTTTAGGAAATCAGACTGTGTGGTGTGTATATAAGTGTATCACCCTGGTGTCCCTGTGTTTAGGAGACCAGACTGTGTGGTGGGTATATAAGTGTATCACCCTGGTGTCCCTGTGTTTAGCAGATCAAACTGTGTGTTGTGTATAGAATTGTATCACCCTGGTGTCACTGTGTTTAGGAGATCAGACTGTGTGGTGTGTATAGAAGTGTATCACCCTGATGTCCCTGTGTTTAGGAGATCAGACTGTGTGGTGTGTATAGAAGTGTATCACCCTGGTGCCCCTGCGTTTAGGAGATCAGACCGTGCGGTGTTATAGAAGTGTATCACCCTGGTGTCCCATGTGTTTAGGAGATCAGACTGTGTGGTGTGTATAGAAGTGTATCACCCTGTTGTCCCTGTGTTTAGGAGATCAGACTGTGTGGTGTGTATATAAGTGTATCACCCTGGTGTCCATGTGTTTAGCAGATCAAACTGTGTGGTGTGTATATAAGTGTGTCACCCTGGTGTCACTGTGTTTAGGAGATCAGACTGTGTGGTGTGTATAGAAGTGTATCACCCTGGTGTCCCTGTGTTTAGGAGATCAGACTGTGTGGTGTGTATATAAGTGTATCACCCTGGTGTCCGTGTGTTTAGGAGATCAGACTGTGTGGTATGTATATAAGTGTATCACTCTGGTGTCCCTGTGTTTAGGAGATCAGACTGTGTCGTGTGTATATAAGTGTATCACCCTGGTGTCCCTGTGTTTAGGAGATCAGACTGTGTGGTGTGTATAGAAGTGTATCACCCTGGTGTCCCTGTGTTTAGGAGATCAAACTGTGTGGTGTGTATATAAGTGTATCACCCTGGTGTCCCTGTGTTTAGGAGATCAGACTGTGTGGTGTGTATAGAAGTGTATCACCCTGGTGTCCCTGTGTTTAGGAGATCAGACTGTGTGGTGTATATAGAAGTGTATCACCCTGGTGTCCCTGTGTTTAGGAGATCAGACTGTGTGGTGTGTATATAAGTGTATCACCCTGGTGTCCCTGTGTTTAGGAGATCAGACTGTGTGATGTGTGTAGAAGTGTATCACCCTGGTGTCCCTGTGTTTAGGAGATCAGACTGTGTGGTGTGTATATAAGTGCATCACCCTGGTGTCCCTGTGTTTAGGAGATCACACTGTGTGGTGTCTATAGAAGTGTATCACCCTGGTGTCCCTGTGTTTAGGAGATCAGACTGTGTGTTGTGTATATAAGTGCATCACCCTGGTGTCCCTGTGTTTAGGAGATCACACTGTGTGGTATCTATAGAAGTGTATCACCCTGGTGTCCCTGTGTTTAGGAGATCAGACTGTGTGATGTGTATAGAAGTGTATCACCCTGGTGTCCCTGTGTTTAGGAGATCAGACTGTGTGGTGTGTATATAAGTGTATCACCCTGGTGTCCATGTGTTTAGGAGATCAGACTGTGTGGTGTGTATATAAGTGTATCACCCTGGTGTCCCTGTGTTTAGGAAATCAGACTGTGTGGTGTGTATAGAAGTGTATCACCCTGGTGTCCCTGTGTTTAGGAGATCAGACTGTGTGGTGTGTATAGAAGTGTATCACCCTGGTCTCCCTGGGTTTAGGAGATCAGACTGTGTGGTGTGTATAGAAGTGTATCACCCTGGTGTCCCTGTGTTTAGGAGATCAGACTGTGTGGTGTGTATATAAGTGTATCACCCTGGTGTCCCTGTGTTTAGGAGATCACACTGTGTGGTGTGTATATAAGTGTATCACCCTGGTGTACCTGTGTTTAGGAGATCACACTGTGTGGTGTGTATAGAAGTGTATCACCCTGGTGTCCCTGTGTTTAGGAGATCACACTGTGTGGTGTGTATATAAGTGTATCACCCTGGTGTACCTGTATTTAGGAGATCAGACTGTGTGGTGTGTATATAAGTGTATCACCCTGGTGTCCCTGTGTTTAGGAGATCACACTGTGTGGTGTGTATATAAGTGTATCACCCTGGTGTACCTGTGTTTAAGAGATCAGACTGTGTGGTGTGTATAAGTGTATCACCCTGGTGTCCCTGTGTTTATGAGATCAGACTGTGTGGTGTGTATATAAGTGTATCACCCTGGTGTACCTGTGTTTAGGAGATCAGACTGTGTGGTGTGTATTGAAGTGTATCACCCTGGTGTACCTGTGTTTAGGAGATCAGACTGTGTGATGTGTATATAAGCGTATCACCCTGGTGTCCCTGTGTTTAGGAGATCAGACTGTGTGGTGTGTATATAAGTGTATCACCCTGGTGTCCCTGTGTTTAGGAGATCAGACTGTGTGGTGTGTATATAAGTGTATCACCCTGGTGTTCCTGTGTTTAGGAGATCAGACTGTGTGGTGTATATTGAAGTGTATCACCCTGGTGTCCCTGTGTTTAGGAGATCAGACTGTGTGGTGTGTATATAAGTGTATCACATTGCTCCACAGCAATAAAACTCACATTAATGTTTGTGTAAACTTCAGTATATGTGTTTTTAAATGATCAATAAAAGCAGCAATTCTAGCGCTTAGGAATTCAATACATATTTCCAAGAATGGAACTGTCCAATTGACCCCCAGAAAATGAAATCAGGATGATAATAATCAAACTTTTTGTGTGAATCACACAATATATCACATATAGCTTTTGGTTACATGCTCAGGTGAGACAAAAATGCAAAATATAAGTACAAAATAAAAATACAAAAATGAGAAAGAAGATGAGGAAATAATCTTCAGTAGAATCAGAAATAAAAAGTCCTTTATGTCTATGCAATACACTTAGTGATATCCTGATGGTTGGATTGTCTTTCAAGTGGAACTATACACCTGAGTGCTTCTAGTGGATGGGAAAGTGTATAAGATGTAAGGTTGGTTGGAGGCACTCACTCTGCAGAATTTATATGGTCAGGTGCACGATCCTCATAAGCAGTAACACACAAAGAGGAAAAAGAGATGCAGCACTAGTGAGACTTCTTGATGATATTTAATTGGCAAAATAGCAATACAGATTGGTAGACGTTTCGGTCCTAAAGACGTTTGTTTCGGTCCTGAGAAAGGTCCATCTTGAGGACAGAAACGTCGACCAATCTGTATTGCTATTTTGCCAATTAAATAATCATCAGGAAGTCCCGCTGGTGCTGCCTCTCTCTCTCTCTCTCTCTCTCTATCTCTCTGTGTCTCTATCTCTCTCTCTCTCTCTCTCTCTCTCTCTCTCTCTCTCTCTATATATATATATATATATATATATATATATATATAGCAAACAAAAGAGGATGCATTCCACAATATGACTGTATATATATATATATATATATATATATATACACACACATACATATATATATATATATATATATATATATAGATAGATATATATAGAGATATATATATATAGATATAGATATATATTTCCTTATCTATTCATGTACATCCACATATGTCTTTCTCCTGAGCTGGTCAGTATTTTCCTTTTCTTTTCCTTTTTCTCTGTGATATTGGGGTTCGCTGCCCTTTCTGTACTAGTGGCTTGTGTGGGATTCAAACACCGCATAACAACAAAAAGACAGGGGTGCAGAACCTTCTAAGAGTACACCTGTATAGGTATTATAAATTATTTAGCCCCAAGCTTAAAAACGCTTACGTATTTCTGTTGGTTTAAGGCATTCAGTATTGATTGCCACTCCACTGGATGTTTAGTATAGTTTTTCAATATTCAGGATCCACACGATGCATTGAACAAACCAATCATTATTAATATATATATATATATATATATATATATATATATGTAAATAGAGATCACAGTAGCACACTCAGGATTTTCAAAATATAGATAAATAATTTATTGTCAACGTTTCGGCCACTTACACTGGCTGAAACGTTGACAATAAATTATTTATCTATATGAAAGTCCTGAGTGTGCTACTGTGATCTCTATCTATATACTATTTGGCTACACTGACAGCACCCAGGCCAAATCTCTCAGAACTGTGAGTGCTTCCTAACCAGTTTGCTATATCTATATATATCAGTGATTCTCAACCAGGGTGCCGTGGCACACCAAAGAACATCAACTTAGGGTGCCCCATATTTTCTATCAAGACTAAATAAAATGGACCTCTAAATAAAGATTTATAGAAATTAATATGTACAATATGTTTAGTTTTGTTATTATGATTATAAGACCTAATAACTGTATATTTGTGTATTGTACCCTTCATTATGCCATTGATAAATTACATTAAATATGTTAGGGGTGCCCCGAATGTTCAAGATTATGTGTTAGGGGTGCCCAGAGCAAAAAAGGTTGAGAACCCCTGATATATATATATTTCATAAATGACAATTTGTGCACTTCCCATAAACAATTAAGAGATATCTAAATATACTCAGCCAAGGTTTATCCATGGACCAAGGAGACAGCACTCAGCGTGATGACTGAAAAAGTATTCAATCCATGCCAAATGTTTACTGTCACACAACTGACCTTCCTCAGGGCAAACAGGGAAAGCTCCTGTAAGCTCCTTGGGGCAGGGACCTCTCTCCCATTGTTTTTATGAATGTCGCACTTATTTCATCCCCTCTTATTTATTGTAATATATGTCTACTGTAAGGCGCTGCGTACACTGTGTGGCGCCATATAAATAAAGATATACATACATACATACATATCAGTGATATATATAGCATATATCTCTGATATGGTGTCCATTTCCCTGTTTGCCCTGAGGTAGGTCAGTTGTGTGACCGAAAACGTTTGGCATGGATTGAACACTTTTTCAGTCATCACGCTGAGTGCTGTCTCCTTGGTCCATGGATATACCTTGGCTGAGTATATATATATATATATATATATATATATATATATATATATATACACACTAGGTTAAAGCCCGTCATTCGACGGGGTCTAGGTCATGCAGAAGTGTTTCTGTCCCTCTGCCTGGCGTTGGGGGAGGAGGGCAGCTGCAGTATTGCGGTCACCCTCAGAGCGTGCAGCTCCACCACTGCTTTCTGCTCCACAGCCACTGCTTTCCTCTCCATCGGCGCTTCTGTTCCTCCTCATAGCAGCGGGGGAGGGGGGCAGCGGCGGTATTGCGGTGATCCCTGGAGCATGCCACTCTACCGCTGCTTCCCCCTCCACCGCTAGTGCTTTCCTCTCAACCGCCGTGCACCGGCAATTTGCTAGGAGGTATTGCTCTGTGTGTCTGTGAGCGTTATGCACACAAGGAGCAACGCATCCTAATAAATTATCTATATATATATATATATATATATATATATGTATACAGAATGGGACGGCAGCACCCACGGGTGCCCACGGTTGCTGCCCTCCCATTCTGTATACATGTCTCTACTCTTGGGGAATGTGCACCTGGGCAAAAAATAATATTTAGACAAAGTGCTTTCAACCCTACACCCTACACCCTACACTTATATATATATAAAATATAAAACATGAATGAGTCTGTGTAAATAAAATACTTTGGTCTTGTTCTAAATAATTTATTTAGTTACACAAAGAGGAGTCAATAGGCATGAAATAACCCAAAAATTATCAGTAATGCCCCGCCCACCAGCCACTCCCCCTAGTAACACCTCCTAAACCACAAGTGTCAGATTTTGGCCCCTTGAAATGTTACAGACACAAGCTTCTCTGTAAAATAAATGTCATGTTAAAGGGGAACACATACTTATAATAAACCCCCCACTTACCTTTCTATAACCAGAAAATCCTAATGACCCTTATGTCATTTACCCTTGCTCCCTTGCTCAAGAGACAATATATTCAATCAGTCCTGGATGTCACTGATCATGGTGGCGCACATGACTCTTGCTGGCAGAACACCCGCTACATTACAGGACTTTTTCCTGTTGTTTAAAACAAGGATACTCTTAACAGTGAAAGATGCTTCATTGTAACATTATTACATCTCAAACTGTTTTATATTAAACTGTTATCAGCAGTGCCTCCTGGCCTATTGCACTTTATGGAAGAAGGGAATTCCTTGCTGCATCCCTTATTGGCTGTTATAGTAACAGCTCCACCAATCTGCAACAATTTGAGGTGTAATAATGTTTCAGTGAGGATTTTATCAGCAGGGGGAGTAAAAGTGCTACATTATATGTTTTTATTTTGTAAAAAAAAATGTTACTGCTCCTTTAAAGTGTTTCACATCCCTCCGGACCTTCAAGGGTTAAGGATCAAATGAATCAGCCGTGTGTTGCAAGAACACGTGAAAAAATTGTAAACGTGTGAACGGAATAAAGGCGATTGATCCCAGTTCGATTCTTTCAGCGGTTTCTCGGTCAGTTGCAGTGACGTGTGTGAGACCAAGAACAATCTCTGAAGACAATCAAAATGAATCACCTGACCCACGTAATGATAAAGCTGAAATCAATTAGTCCTCTGTCTCAGCATTCCCTGGGAATGTGAAAAATGGAAGAGAGTATGCAGTTCCTGAGAAAGTGCAAAGTGATGGAAAGAATCTGATCTTACTGAGGAGTAAGAAGGCGCTGATGTGACATTTGGACTCTTAAAAGGGATAGTAATACTTTGTTTTATCTTTATTTTATTTTGTAGGCATTAAAAAAACATGAAGAACGATATAAGTCTTATCTCTCAAACCTTTATGGTTTGAGAGATATTCACAAGCAAAGTTTCCCCTCCCGCCCCTTTTACCTAGTGTAAGTCATCTCTTCTCAGATGTGGAATCCAGTCTATAGACCAGACAGATAACAGAAGGGGACAATCTTCTTCCTATGAGAACAATGAAAGCCCTGCCCCCCTTGACAAGTTGTTCAGGTTTTTCCCTTATCTTAATTGAAGATTGTCCCTCTCTGCAGTCTTCCTGGGCACCTCCCTTCTGCTCTGGCTGAGCAGTGTTACATCAGTAAAAGGGGCGGGAGGGGGATACTTTATCATTGAATTACTCTTGAACTACAACTCTGACAGAATTGAAATAACACTCTCCAAAGTCCAAATACTATGATGATTAATTAGAGCTGCTTTTATTATGAAACATTACTATCCCTTTAAAGGAAAAGTAACACCTCCAAATAATAATAATGACCCCACTTTTAAAAAAAGGAACTGCCATCAACTGTCATGTCTGCCTCCATGGATATAACATCCAGGACTGACTAAATTTTTTTTTCTTGGACATAGCCACAAAGACAAACCTAGGACCATAACCTCCTAATGACCCCTATTACTTTTGGATTTGTGACTATGTCCAAGGGAAAAAAAATTTAGTCAGTCCTGGATGTCATATCTATGGAGGCAGACATGACAGTTGATGGCAGTTCCTTTTTTAATAAACTGAAGCAGCACACACACACATACACAGTCTCACACACCTACAGACACACAATCTTTAACACACACTCACACACATTTACTCACACACACCGTCTCACACACCTACACACACACACACAATCTTTCACACACACACACACACACACACAATCTTTCACACACACACACACACTCACACACACACTCACACACACACACAATCTTTCACACACACACACACACGTACACACACAGAGTCTCACACACCTACACACACACAATCTTTCACACACACACATGTACACACACACACACACACACATAGTCTCACACACTTACACACACACAATCTTTCACACACACACTCACACACACAATCTTTCACACACACACACACACACACACTCACACACACAGTCTTTCACACACACACACATGTACACACACACATAGTCTCACACACTTACACACACACAATCTTTCACACACACACACTCACACACACAATCTTTCACACACACACTCACACAAACAATCTTTCACACACACACACACACACACACACACACACACTCACACACACAGTCTTTCACACACACACATGTACACACACACATAGTCTCACACACTTACACACACACAATCTTTCACACACACTCACACACACAATCTTTCACACACACACACACACTCACAGTCTTTCACACACACACACACACACACACTCACACACACAAACACACACATACAGTATCTCTCTCTCCCTCTGTAGTGTGTTAGAGAACTGTCTAACAATCTCTTGAATGTGTGTGAAATTACTTATCACACAGCTCTGTCACTAACATACACACACACACACACACACACACTCACACACACAGTCTTACACACACACACACACACACACACACACATACAGTATCTCTCTCTCCCTCTGTAGTGTGTTAGAGAACTGTCTAACAATCTCTTGAATGTGTGTGAAATTACTTATCACACAGCTCTGTCACTAACATACACACACACACACTCACACACACAGTCTTACACACACACACACACACACACACATACAGTATCTCTCTCTCCCTCTGTAGTGTGTTAGAGAACTGTCTAAGAATCTCTTGGATGTGTGTGAAATTACTTATCACACGGCTCTCTCACTAACATACACACACACACACACACACACACACATATATACACATGCACACACGTACAAGAGCGCACACACACACACACACACACAGACACATATATGCACACACAGTATCTCTCCCTTTGTAGTTTGATAGAGATTTGTCTGACAGTCTGCTTGCTCATACTAATGCACAATTCTCACTAATACACAAACACAAGCTCTCATCCTCACCTTCCCCGTTAGAGTTCCGTCCCTTTACCAGAGATCAATCTGGTAGTCTTAACGCAGTGAATGCAATTACTTATCACACACATCTCTCACTAACACATGCACATGCACACACATATACAGTCCTTCTCCTTTGGCAGGTTATTAGCGATATGCCTGACTGATAAATCTCTTACTGACATGCACACACACTCTTCTTCTTTTCCTCTCCCCTCTCCCACTCTGCAGTGTGATTGAGATCTGTCTGACGGTCTGCTGGCTGTGAGTGCAGTTACTTATCACACACATCTCTCACTAACACACATCTGTCATTAACATACACACACTCTCTCATTCCCTCCCTCTCTCTCTTTCTCTATAAGTGCTATTACTTATCATACACAACTCTCACTAACACACGCACACTCTCCCTGAGCACTATTACACTCATTTCTCACTAACACTAAGGAGTTTCCCCAATCACCCAACAAGTGTCCCATCCTTCAGGACCCATTCCCTGGACAGCTCCATCCCATCCTTTAGCACCCATTCCCTGGACAGCTCCATGCCATCCTTCAGCACCCATTCCCTGGACAGCTCCATCCCATCCTTCAGCACCCATTTCCTGGACGGCTCCATCCCATCCTTCAGCACTCATTCCCTGGACAGCTCCATCCCATCCTTCAGCACCCATTCCCTGGACAGCTCCATCCCATCCTTCAGCACTAATTCCTTGGACTGCTCCATCCCATCCTTCAGCACCCATTCCCTGTAAAGCTCCATCCCATCCTTCAGCACCCATTCCCTGGACTGTTCCATCCCATCCTTCAGCACCCATTCCCTGTAAAGCTCCATCCCATCCTTTAGCACCCATTCCCTGGACTGCTCCATCCCATCCTTCAGCACCCATTCCCTGTAAAGCTCCATCCCATCCTTCAGCTCCCATTCCCTGGACAGCTCCATCCCATCCTTCAGCACCAATTCCCTGCACAGCTCCATCCCATCCTTCAGCACCCATTCCCTGGACAGCTCCATCCCATCCTTCAGCACTAATTCCCTGGACAGCTCCATCCCATCCTTCAGCACCTATTCCCTGGACAGCTCCATCCCATCCTTCAGCACCCATTCCCTGGACAGCTCCCTCCCATCCTTCAGCACCCATTCCCTGGACAGCTCCATCCCATCCTTCAGCACCCATTCCCTGAACAGCTCCATCACATCCTTCAGCACCCATTCCCTGGACAGCTCCATCCCATCCTTCAGCACCCATTCCTGGACAGCTCCATCCCATCCTTCAGCACCCATTCCCTGGACAGCTCCATCCCATCCTTCAGCACTAATTCCCTGCACAGCTCCATCCCATCCTTCAGCACTAATTCCCTGGACAGCTCCATCCCATCCTTCACCACTAATTCCCTGGACAGCTCCATCCCATCCTTCAGCACCCATTCTCTGGACAGCTCCATCCCATCCTCCAGCACCCATTCCCTGGACTGCTCCATCCCATCCTTCAGCACCCATTCCCTGGACTGCTCCATCCCATCCTTCAGCACCCATTCCCTGGAAAGTTCCATCCCATCCTTCAGCACTAATTCCCTGGACTGCTTCATCCCATCCTTCAGCACCCATTCCCTGGACAGCTCCATCACATCCTTCAGTACCCATTCCCTGGACAGCTCCCTCCCATCCTTCAGCACCCATTCCCTGGACAGCTCCATCCCATCCTTCAGCACCAATCCCATGGACAGCTCCATCCCATCCTTCAGCACCCATTCCCTGGACAGCTCCATCCCATCCTTCAGCACCCATTCCCTGGACAGCTCCATCACATCCTTCAGCACCCATTCCCTGGACAGCTCCATCCCATCCTTCAGCACCCATTCCCTGGACAGCTCCATCCCATCCTTCAGCACCCATTCCCTGGACAGCTCCATCCCATCCTTCAGCAATAATCCCCTGGACAGCTCCATCCCATCCTTCAGCACCCATTCCCTGGACAGCTCCATCCCATCCTTCAGCACCCATTCACTGGACAGCTCCATCCCATCCTTCAGCACCCATTCACTGGACAGCTCCATTCCATCCTTCAGCACTAATTCCCTGGACAGCTCCATCCCATCCTTCAGTACCAATCCCCTGGACAGCTCCATCCCATCCTTCAGCACCCATTCACTGGACAGCTCCATTCCATCCTTCAGCACCCATTCCCTGGACTGCTCCATCCCATCCTTCAGCACCAATCCCCTGGACAGCTCCATCCCATCCTTCAGCACCCATTCACTGGACAGCTCCATTCCATCCTTCAGCACCCATTCCCTGGACAGCTCCATCCCATCCTTCAGCACCAATTCCCTGGACAGCTCCATCCCATCCTTCAGCACCCATTCACTGGACAGCTCCATTCCATCCTTCAGCACTAATTCCCTGGACAGGTCCATCCCATCCTTCAGCACCCATTCCCTGGACAGCTCCATCCCATCCTTCAGTACCCATTCCCTGGACAGCTCCATCCCATCCTTCAGCACTAATTCCCTGGACAGCTTCATCCCATCCTTCAGCACCCATTCCCTGGACAGGTCCATCCCATCCTTCAGTACCCATTCCCTGGACAGCTCCATCCCATCCTCCAGCACTAATTCCCTGGACAGCTCCATCCCATCCTTCAGCACTAATTCCCTGGACAGCTCCATCCCATCCTTCAGCACCCATTCCCTGGACAGCTCCATCCCATCCTTCAGCACCAATCCCCTGGGCAGCTCCATCCCATCCTTCAGCACTAATTCCCTGGACAGCTCCATCCCATCCTTCAGCACCCATTCCCTGGACAGCTCCATCCCATCCTTCAGCACCAATCCCCTGGACAGCTCCATCCCATCCTTCAGCACCCATTCCCTGGACAGCTCCATCCCATCCTTCAGCACCCATTCCTTGGGCAGCTCCATCCCATCCTTCAGCACCCATTCACTGGACAGCTCCATTCCATCCTTCAGCACTAATTCCCTGGACAGCTCCATCCCATCCTTCAGCACCCATTCCCTGGACTGCTCCATCCCATCCTTCAGCACCCATTCCCTGGACAGCTCCATTCCATCCTTCAGCACCCATTCCCTGGACTGCTACATCCCATCCTTCAGCACCCATTCCCTGGACAGCTCCATCACATCCTTCAGTACCCATTCCCTGGACAGCTCCATCCCATCCTTCAGCACTAATTCCCTGGACAGCTTCATCCCATCCTTCAGCAATAATCCCCTGGACAGCTCCATCCCATCCTTCAGCACCCATTCCCTGGACAGCTCCATCACATCCTTCAGTACCCATTCCCTGGACAGCTCCCTCCCATCCTTCAGCACCCATTCCCTGGACTGCTCCATCCCATCCTTCAGCACCCATTCCCTGGACAGCTCCATCCCATCCTTCAGCACCCATTCCCTGGACAGCTCCATCCCATCCTTCAGCACTAATTCCCTGGACTGCTCCATCCCATCCTTCAGCACTAATTCCCTGGACAGCTCTATTCCATCCTTCAGCACCCATTCCCTGGACAGCTCCATGCCATCCTTCAGCACCCATTCCCTGGACAGCTCCATCCCATCCTTCAGCACCCATTCCGTGGACTACTCCATCACATCCTTCAGCACCCATTCCCTGGACAGCTCCATCCCATCCTTCAGCACCCATTCCCTGGACAGCTCCATCCCATCCTTCAGCACTAATTCCCTGGACAGCTCTATTCCATCCTTCAGCACCCATTCCCTGGACAGCTCCATGCCATCCTTCAGCACCCATTCCCTGGACTGCTCCATCCCATCCTTCAGCACTAATTCCCTGGACAGCTCCATCCCATCCTTCAGCACCCATTCCCTGGACAGCTCCATCCCATCCTTCAGCACCCATTCCCTGGACAGCTCCATCCCATCCTTCAGCACTAATTCCCTGGACAGCTCCATCCCATCCTTCAGCACCCATTCCCTGCACAGCTCCATCCCATCCTTCAGCACCCATTCCCTGGACAGCTCCATCCCATCCTTCAGCACCCATTCCCTGGACAGCTCCATCACATCCTTCAGTACCCATTCCCTGGACAGCTCCCTCCCATCCTTCAGCACCCATTCCCTGGACTGCTCCATCCCATCCTTCAGCACCCATTCCCTGGACAGCTCCATCCCATCCTTCAGCACCCATTCCCTGGACAGCTCCATCCCATCCTTCAGCACTAATTCCCTGGACTGCTCCATCCCATCCTTCAGCACTAATTCCCTGGACTCCTCCATCCCATCCTTCAGCACCCATTTCCTGGACAGCTCCATCCCATCCTTCAGCACCCATTCCCTGGACTGCTCCATCCCATCCTTCAGCACCCATTCCCTGGACAGCTCCATCCCATCCTTCAGCACCCATTCCCTGGACTACTCCATCACATCCTTCAGCACCCATTCCCTGGACAGCTCCATCCCATCCTTCAGCACCCATTCCCTGGACAGCTCCATCCCATCCTTCAGCACTAATTCCCTGGACAGCTCCATTCCATCCTTCAGCACCCATTCCCTGGACAGCTCCATGCCATCCTTCAGCACCCATTCCCTGGACTGCTCCATCCCATCCTTCAGCACTAATTCCCTGGACAGCTCCATCCCATCCTTCAGCACCCATTCCCTGGACAGCTCCATCCCATCCTTCAGCACCCATTCCCTGGACAGCTCCATCCCATCCTTCAGCACTAATTCCCTGGACAGCTCCATCCCATCCTTCAGCACCCATTCCCTGCACAGCTCCATCCCATCCTTCAGCACCCATTCCCTGGACAGCTCCATCCCATCCTTCAGCACCCATTCCCTGGACAGCTCCATCCCATCCTTCAGCACCCATTCCCTGGACAGCTCCATCCCATCCTTCAGCGCCAATTCACTGGATAGTTCCATATCCCCATGCCTACATCAGCACCCCTCACTGGACAACTCCATTCTCTGGTCCTACTCAGGTATCCAGTTCAAATCCTTATCCCCTGGACAACTCTGTTCCACCTTCCGTGTATAAGAGTTATACGTTCTCCTCAACCACAGTGCTGTAGAACATAAAATATAAGGAAAGCTGCTCTCCACTACCCATCTGTATAGCTTACTGCCCAAGGGATGAGAGATGGGGAGTAGGTCTCTATATAACTGGGTATTGTTTTTACAGTGTGTACAGATTCTGTAGCAAGTCCACATGTAATTGTGCGGGATGTACTGGATTATTTTATGTAAAACACTCAGGGCCCCCCAGGATGCAACTCAGAGCTGGCTTCAGGCGCCAATCAGTCTAAAAGTATCCCCAGATAAAATAATATAAAGGCACATGCAGACCCCCCATCCCTCTTGCCAGGAAACAATACATTATTTGGGAAGCCTGATTGGCTCTCTGGTCCGAGGCCAGGAGAGGAGGATAGCCACACCTCTGGGAGATTGTAGACATCAGTTTCGTTGGTTGCATACAGCCCCTCCGTTCCATGGATTGGTTGGTTTGTATTTCCCAGATCAAGTGCTAGTTTGGGATTATAAGAGGAAGTTCTGGAGCTCAGCAGGAGAGGACAGAGCAGTCACGGGCCAGGCTTGGGTTCCATAGGAATGAAAGGATTGCCCAGATTAGTGCAAAAGTAGATAGTAATTGTCACTGTGTGATGTGGAACAGGACTAGACTTTGGTCAGACGTCAAGATCCCATTCCTGTTGTTGTTCATAATAAATCCCTGATGTTGGTCAACTTCTGCTTAGTTATTATGGGTTCTCTTCTCTTCAACTCAAGAACCCACAGAGAGTTTCTCAGTCTGATCTTCTCCACAAATACACACGCACACACACACACACAAACACACACAAATAGACACATAGACACACATGTTCTCTGTCTCCCTCTGCGGTGTGTTACAAATACATGTGACAGTCTGCTTCTGTGGGTACAATTACTTACACATACATCTCACTTACATATACATCTCACACTAACATGTACACACACTCACAACGCACAACCACACTCTTTCCTCTCTCCCATTTGGCTGTTTGTTAGAAGTCTGTCTGAAAGTCAGAGTTCTGTGTGCACACTTACTTTTCATGACCATCTCTCACTAATACATACACATGTACTCTCTCACTGAGTACAAATACTTACCACAAATATGTCTCACTAACATGCACACACACGCATACACACACACACACACACGCACACAAATACACGCGCGCGCAAACACACACATGCACACATACCCAGTCTCTCTCCCTTGGGAGATTTTATATATATATATATATATATATATATATATATTTATATTTATTTTTTGTATATATATATATATATATATATATATATATATATATATATATATATCTAAACAAGGCAAAAGGCAGCACTCTCGATAATAGGGCACATGCCTGGGTGTCCGGATGAAATAATTGTAAAGATTGAATAAATCAGCACTCACAGGACTTGAATATAAGAAAACAAAAATTTTTTTATTAGATCGACGTTTCAATCCCTCCTGGGATCTTTATCAAGACCCCAGGAGGGATCGAAACGTTGCTCTAATAAAAACATTTTTTGTTTTCTTATATTCAAGTCCTGTGAGTGCTGATTTATTCAATCTATATATATATATATATATATATATATATATATATTTATGTGACAGTCTGTTTGCTGACACACATCTCTCACCAAAATGCACACACAAGCTCTCTCTCTCTCTCCCCCCCCCCTGCAGTGAGCTAGAGATCTGTGTGACACTCAGCTGGCTATGACTGTAATTCAGTATCCTATATAATAATTCGATAGGATGTTTGTCAGAAGCCGTCATGCTCAGAAGAGACTGCCCGAATGCACAGAAATTTGGGAGGTATAGGAATGCTGGGAGCACAGAATGATGGGAGGTGTAGGAATGCTGGGAGTTCTGTGCTGGGAGGTGTAGGAATGCTGGGAGTTCTGTGCTGGCAGGTGTAGGAATGCTGGGAGTTCTGTGCTGGGAGCATTCTGTGCTATTGGGCAGTCTCTACAGTGCAGGACTGCATCGGCGGCAGGACACAGAGCAGGACCGGCCTCTTAACCCTTTGAGTGCCAGAGGGGTATGCGTACCCCTCTAGCACTCAAAGAGTTAACATCACCCCGACCCTGGCCCGTGTACATGGGCTGTTACACTAGTCAAAACATATCTCACTAACACACACACAGCCTGTCTCTCCCACCGCATTGTGCTAGAGACATATCTGACAGTCTGCTTGTTCTGGGTGCAATTATTTATCACATGACACACGTCTCTCACTAACGTTTACACACACACACACACACACACACACACACACACACACACACATACTCTTTCTCATACTCACTCCCCCCCCCCCACACACACACACACACACACACCGGTTCTGCGGTCTTATAGACATCTGTCTGACAGTCATTTTGCTTTGAGTGAGTTTGTTTAACCCTTTGAGTGCCATAGGGGTATGCAACGCATTGCTATGCAACGTGTTGAATACCTCTCTGGCACTCAAAGGGTTAACAAATGTGTGTGTGTCTCTTTCTCTCTATCTTTCTGTCTCACACATACACAGTCACACATATATACTCACACACACACGTCTCTCTCTCTCTCTCTCTCACACACATACACAGTCACACATATATACACACACACACGTATTCTCTCTCCAGTTTGTAACAGGTCTGTCTGACAGTTGGCTTCCTGTGAGCTTGATTACTTATCATACACCTCTAACTAAAACACACCTCCTGCTTACACATATAAACACACCTCTCACTAACACGTATAAACACACCTCTCACTTACACATATAAACACACACCTCTCACTAACACATATAAACACACCTCTCACTAACACGTATAAACACACACCTCTCACTAACACATATAAACACAAACCTCTCACTTACACGTATAAACACACCTCTCACTAACATGTATAAACACACACCTCTCACTAACACGTATAAACACACACCTCTCACTAACACATATAAACACAAACCTCTCACTAACACGTATAAACACACACCTCTCACTAACACGTATAAACACACCTCTCACTAACATGTATAAACACACACCTCTCACTAACACGTATAAACACACACCTCTCACTTACACATATAAACACACACCTCTCACTAACACATATAAACACAAACCTCTCACTAACATGTATAAACACACACCTTTCACTAACACGTATAAACACACACCTCTCACTTACACAAATAAACACACCTCTCACTAACACATATAAACACACCTCTCACTAACACGTATAAACACACACCTCTCACTAACACATATAAACACACCTCTCACTAACACGTATAAACACACTCCTCTCACTTACACATATAAACACACACCTCTCACTAACACATATAAACACACACCTCTCACTTACACATATAAACACACACCTCTCACTTACACGTATAAACACACACCTCTCACTAACACATATAAACACACCTCTCACTTACACGTATAAACACACACCTCTCACTAACACATATAAACACACCTCTCACTAACACGTATAAACACACACCTCTCACTTACACATATAAACACACACCTCTCACTAACACGTATAAACACACACCTCTCACTAACACATATAAACACACCTCTCACTTACACGTATAAACACACACATCTCACTAACACATATAAACACACACCTCTCACTAACACGTATAAACACATACCGCTCACTAACACGTATAAACACAAACCTCGCACTAACACATATAAACACACACCTCTCACTAACACATATAAACACACTCCTCTCACTAACACATATAAACACACACCTCTCACTTACACATATAAACACACACCTCTCACTAACACATATAAACACACACCTCTCACTAACACGTATAAACACACCTCTCACTTACACGTATAAACACACACATCTCACTAACACATATAAACACATTCCTCTCACTAACACATATAGACACACACCTCTCACTAACACGTATAAACACACACCTCTCACTTACACGTATAAACACACACCTCTCACTAACACGTATAAACACACCTCTCACTTACACGTATAAACACACACCTCTCACTAACACGTATAAACACACCTCTCACTTACACGTATAAACACATACCGCTCACTAACATGTATAAACACACACCTCTCACTAACGTGTATAAACACACCTCTCACTAACACGTATAAACACACCTCTCACTTACACATATAAACACACACCTCTCACTAACACATATAAACACACCTCTCACTAACACGTATAAACACACACCTCTCACTAACACATATAAACACAAACCTCTCACTTACACGTATAAACACACCTCTCACTAACATGTATAAACACACACCTCTCACTAACACGTATAAACACACACCTCTCACTAACACATATAAACACAAACCTCTCACTAACACGTATAAACACACACCTCTCACTAACACGTATAAACACACCTCTCACTAACATGTATAAACACACACCTCTCACTAACACGTATAAACACACACCTCTCACTTACACATATAAACACACACCTCTCACTAACACATATAAACACAAACCTCTCACTTACACATATAAACACAAACCTCTCACTAACATGTATAAACACACACCTTTCACTAACACGTATAAACACACACCTCTCACTTACACAAATAAACACACCTCTCACTAACACATATAAACACACCTCTCACTAACACGTATAAACACACACCTCTCACTAACACATATAAACACACCTCTCACTAACACGTATAAACACACACCTCTCACTAACACATATAAACACACACCTCTCACTTACACATATAAACACACACCTCTCACTTACACGTATAAACACACACCTCTCACTAACACATATAAACACACCTCTCACTTACACGTATAAACACACACCACTCACTAACACATATAAACACACCTCTCACTAACACGTATAAACACACACCTCTCACTTACACATATAAACACACACCTCTCACTAACACGTATAAACACACACCTCTCACTAACACATATAAACACACCTCTCACTTACACGTATAAACACACACATCTCACTAACACATATAAACACACACCTCTCACTAACACGTATAAACACATACCGCTCACTAACACGTATAAACACAAACCTCGCACTAACACATATAAACACACACCTCTCACTAACACATATAAACACACTCCTCTCACTAACACATATAAACACACACCTCTCACTTACACATATAAACACACACCTCTCACTAACACATATAAACACACCTCTCACTTACACGTATAAACACACACATCTCACTAACACATATAAACACATTCCTCTCACTAACACATATAGACACACACCTCTCACTAACACGTATAAACACACACCTCTCACTTACACGTATAAACACACACCTCTCACTAACACGTATAAACACACCTCTCACTTACACGTATAAACACACACCTCTCACTAACACGTATAAACACACCTCTCACTTACACGTATAAACACACACCTCTCACTAACACGTATAAACACACCTCTCACTAACACGTGTAAACACACACCTCTCACTTACACGTATAAACACACACCTCTCACTTACACATATAAACACACACCTCTCACTTACACGTATAAACACACACCTCTCACTTACACATATAAACACACACCTCTCACTTACACGTATAAACACAAACCTCTTACTTACACGTATAAACACACACCTCTCACTAACACGTATAAACACACACCTCTCACTTACACATATAAACACACACCTCTCACTTACACGTATAAACACACACCTCTCACTTACACATATAAACACACACCTCTCACTAACGTATAAACACACACCTCTCACTTACACGTATAAACACACACCTCTCACTAACGTATACAAACACATATATACATACATACAAATTCACGCCTCTCACTAACATGCACATCTATCACTAACTCACACAAAAGACACAAACTTCTCATTAACATATATACATAAACATACATACACACATATCTAACACAAAGATACACACACACACATCTCTTACTAACACAAAGATACACACATATATATATACTAAATGTGAACTGTAAAGTGCTAAGTACACATACTGGCGCTAAATAAATAAAAATATACTTACATACATACACACAAATAGACACACACATACAATGACGTATCACGCACACACAATCTCTTTCTCGCACTTTCTGATGAATATTCTCCTAACAATAAAAACACAATGTTTATTAAACAAAACGTCCCTCTGCTGGTCTGTGCAGCTGATTAGTAGGAATTATTTATAATCACCGGAATGGAAATAAAATACGATATGACTGGAGCCAGCAGACAAAGTACAAAGCGGAGTTGTGTAATCGTCTCCTGGGAGTGTGGAACTTTACCAAGTGTCGCACCAGGTCTCTGAGATGAGAGATGAGAGGCCGAGAATAAGAACAGGGCTCTGCACAGGTGCACCTGCACTGGCACACCTCTACCAGCAGGGGGCACTGGGGGGAGAGGAACACAGGAGACACAGAACAGGTGTACCAGTGGATAACGGTGCAATTCTGGGGCAAACCAACTGCACCACAGGGAATAACAAGAAGATAATTATCTGGACTACCCACTGATTTAAATGGTATTTTAACGTCATGAAAGCTAGAGATGTCTCAGATACATTGGGAAGTATTTAGTGGGAGACCTCTCAAAATGGGGGGATCAGTAGAGAAAGGGGGAGGGGAGAAAGAGAGAGGAGGGTGATCAGTACAGAATGGGGGAGAGAAGAGGGAGACAAGAGGAGGGTGATCAGTAGAGAATGGGGGAGAGAGGAGGGTGGTCAGTACAGAATGGGGGAGAGAGGAGGGTGGTCAGTACAGAATGGGGGAGAGAGGAGGGTGGTCAGTACAGAATGGGGGAGGGTGGTCAGTACAGAATGGGGGAGAGAGGAGGGTGGTCAGTACAGAATGGGGGAGAGAGGAGAGAGAGAAGAGGAGGGTGGTCAGTACAGAAAGCGGGAGAGAGGAGGGTGGTCAGTACAGAATGGGGGAGAGAGGAGGGTGGTCAGTACAGAATGGGGGAGAGAGGAGGGTGGTCAGTACAGAATGGGGGAGAGAGGAGAGAGAGAAGAGGAGGGTGGTCAGTACAGAATGGGGGAGAGAGGAGGGTGGTCAGTACAGAATGGGGGAGAGAGGAGAGAGAGAAGAGGAGGGTGGTCAGTACAGAATGGGGGAGAGAGGAGGGTGGTCAGTACAGAATGGGGGAGAGAGGAGAGAGAGAAGAGGAGGGTGGTCAGTACAGAATGGGGGAGAGAGGAGGGTGGTCAGTACAGAATGGGGGAGAGAGGAGGGTGGTCAGTACAGAATGGGGGAGAGAGGAGGGTGGTCAGTACAGTATGGGGGAGAGAGGAGGGTGGTCAGTACAGTATGGGGGAGAGAAGAGAGGAGGGTGATCAGTAGAGAGAAGGTGAGAGAGAGAAGAGAGAAAGGGGAGAGAGACAGAGAGGTGAAACACAGAGAGAGAGAGTGGTGTGAGAGAGAGAGAGAGAGAGAGAGAGGAGACAGAGAGAGAGGGTGGTGAGAGAGAGAGAGAGAGAGGAGACGGAGAGAGAGGAGAGAGAGAGAGAGATGTGAGACAGAGAGAGAGGTGAGATAGAGGGAGAGGGTTAAGAGAGACAGAGAGAGAGAGATGAGATAGATAGACAGACATAGAGGGGGATAATGTGAGAATGTACACTGAGGAGGGATAAGAGGTGACAGGGGGAGATGATAGAAGACAGTGTCATTTTAAAATCAAGAACAGTAAGAGAGATGAGAGAGTAAGGGAGAGGGAGAGAACAGCACAACAGGGCGAACACAGAGAGAAGATACAGAGAGTTAAGGAAGAAAGTGAAGGAGAACAGGAGACAGGATGGCGAGATGAGAAAGTAGAAAATGGGACACATGTGGGAGAGATGAAGAGTGATAGAGAGAGTGAGGGAGAGAGAGAGAAGAAGGAGAGGGGAGGAGGGAGAGTGATTCCGAGGAATAGAGATCACTTTAAAGGTAGAAGCACAGAAATCACTCAGACACGGGAATCAGGACGGGAATTCAAGGGAAGCGGAGAGAGAGACACAGAGAGGGAGATACCTAAAAAAGAGAAGGGAGACAGGAGAGCAGAGAGGGAGACAAAGGGGAGATATCTAAAAGAGAGAAGCAAGAAGGGAGACAGGAGAGCAGAGAGGGAGACAAAGGGGAGATATCTAAAAGAGAGAAGCGAGAAGGGAGACGGGAGAGCAGAGAGGGAGCTGAAGGGAAGATATAAGTAAAAGAGGAGAAGTACCAGGGGGTTTCTATTCCCCATGTACCGGCATCTCCTCCTGTAAAGAGAGAACTTGGGAGAGGTGAGGGAGAAGCAGTGACGTCACTCAGCTGATTCTCTCTCTCTCCCTCTCTCTCTCTGCTCCTTCCTCATCTCTCGCTCCAGTCCCCGGGCCGGCAGCTCGGACACCCCCCCCCCATGGAGCCCAACTCCACCGGGCCGGGGAATGTGTCCGGCCTGGGCAGCAGGGGCCCCTCTGTGGACGAGCTGATCATCACCTCCACCTTTGGCACCATCCTGTCCCTGATGTACGTGTCCGGGGTGGCAGGGAACGTGTATACCCTGGTGGTGATGTGCCACTCCATGAGGTATGCAGCCTCCATGTACATCTCCATCATCAACCTGGCCCTGGCAGACCTGCTCTACCTCTCCAGCATCCCGTTCATCGTCTGCACCTACTTTGTCAAGGACTGGTACTTTGGGGACATCGGGTGCCGGATCCTGCTGAGCCTGGACCTCCTGACCATGCACGCCAGCATCTTCACCCTCACTGTCATGTGCACTGAGAGGTACATGGCGGTCACCAAGCCGCTGGACACCATCAGGAGGTCCAAGAGCTACAGGAAAACCATGGCCGGGGCTGTGTGGTCCCTCTCGCTGCTCCTCACCCTCCCCATGATGATCATGGTCACCCTAACGGAGGGCAAAGGCAAAGGGGTGAAGAGGATGTGTGCCCCAACCTGGAGCCTCGACGCCTACAGGATCTACCTGACTGTCCTGTTCAGCACCAGCATTATGGCCCCAGGGATGGTCATCGGATACCTGTACACCAGACTGGCCAGGACTTACCTGGAGTCTCAGAGGAACCCCATCAACAAGAAGGAGAACAAGAGGTCCCCCAAGCAGAAGGTCCTGATCATGATCTTCAGCATTGTTCTGGTCTTCTGGGCTTGCTTCCTGCCCTTCTGGATCTGGCAGCTGATCAGGCTCTACGACATGTCCCCAAAACTCTCTTCCCAGACCCAGAGGTGCATTAACTACCTGGTCACCTGCCTGACCTACAGCAACAGCTGCATTAACCCCTTCCTGTACACCCTGCTGACCAAGAACTACAAGGAGTATCTAAAGAACAGAAACAGGAAGTTCTACAGGTTTACCTCCTCTTTTAGGAAGAGGGGGTCCAACCTCCAGTGCTCCTCTTGGGGTCGATCCATGTCCTCCAGCAATCACTATGACTATGGGTCAGACTCTATCGGTATGACAAGTGTCAGAGGCATCAAGTGAAGGACAAGAGGTCTTGCACACCACATTGGCTGCAGTGACACTGCAGGGAACTTCTGAATCTGGTAAGTCAAAGAAGATTAGCCTTGTTAACCCTTTGAGTGTCAGAGATGTTGCAAACGCATTGTGAAGCAATCAGGGGAGGGCTGGCCTGGGGGGCAGGGGGGCAATTGCCCCCTGGGCCGGTCATATGTCTGGGCCAGTGGGCCACTGTCTCATTTAAAGGGATAGTAATACTTAAAATGTAAAAAAAATATATGTTGTAGAGTTTATCCCCCTGAGTAAAACAAAGGTACTCCCACTGCTGAAAGATGTTTCATTCAAAAGTTATTAATTTCCAAAGTTTAATTTTTTAGGTGCAATATCACAGTGGCGCTGTTGCTACACGATCCTATGGACAGCTCTGGTCAGTTGACCATAAATCTCCATAGGATGGTGTAGCAACAGCGCCACTGTACAATTTCAGGCCACTGTGATATTGCACCTAAAAAATTCAACTTTGAAAATTAATAACTTTTGAATGAAACACCGTTCAACAGTGGGAGTACTCTTGTTTTACTCAGGGGGATAAACTCTACAACATATTTTTTTTTACATTTTAAGTATTACTATCCCTTTGATCTCCATCTTGTTGCTATAAATGGAGGAACACTAGTGATACCACAGAGCTTACAAATGAAATGGTGCTATACAAATTATACCGCAAAACTACAGTCCAAATGAGGCTACACTAGTTACATAACCCATTTCCAGTGTAAGCTCTATAGTATCACTAGTGTAGCTTTCCTTAAATTGCAAGCTCTGTAATATTAGTAGTTTAGCCCACTTTAATGTGAGCTATGTGGTATCACTTTTAATAGATATTAATGCCATGTTTAAAATTAACAAAAAGAGGTGGGCTTTGAGAGTGGGCTCAAACGATAGTACAAATGGGACTCTTGATTGTATTTGCCCCCCGGGCCACAAGTTGCCAGCCCTCCCCTGGAAGCAATGCACTGGAGACCCGTCTGCCTTCAAGGGGTTAAATGAACTGTTATGCTAAAATATATTGCACAAAAGAAAAGACTAGCAATTTTGGAGAAAACCGGCTGCACCGCTGGGAACAAATAAACATTTCCAAAGTTCCCATTGATTTAAATTGGGCTTTTAAAGGGATATTAATGCCTATTATGTAAAAAAAAATATACATATATATATATATATATATATATAGTATTTATTTCCCTAAGTAAAACAAGGGAACTCTCAGGTGCTATATTCAAATGCTATTACAGCTCAAACTTGAATTTGTTTAGGTGCAGCATCACTGTGACCTGAAATGTTACAGTGGAGCTGTTGCTACACCATCCTATGGACAGCTCAATTGACCATAAACTTCCATAGGCTGGTGTAGCAACAGCGCCACTGTACAATTTCAGGCCGGTGAGATACTGCATCTAATAAATTCAAGTTTGAGCTGTGATAACTTTTGAGTGGAACATCTCCCAATAGTGGGATTTCCCTTGTTTTACTCAGGAGGATAAACCCTACAGTATATATTTTTTGACATGTTAAGTATTACTATCCCTTTAGTCTCTCTGGCATTCAAGGGGTTAACATCCCCATTTAAGTCAATGGGTTATTTCATTTGTCCCCTATGGTGAAGTTGGTTTGCTCCAGAATTGCTCCTTTTTTCTTTATACGTATGTCCTTTTGGGGGACATGTTTTTACATCTCCAGGGCCTGCACTCAATTTGCACACATGTACCACACTTTTTGCATGTACAAAACAGATGCTTCACTCCACTTGCGCCAAAGCGCGGGCAATGTGGAAGCAAGTGGGCGTGTCCACCCTCCGCACATGGGGGCAGTCTATATATGAACTGGGCGCAGAGGTGCAAGGACTACTGTTGTGCCAAAATGTGTCTTTTTAGACGCAGGAGAGTGGTTTGCAGAATACACTGCGCTTGTGTCTAACACATTCCTTCTCTATGTAGTGACTGCTACAGATCTAAAATATGTTTATCACATGCAGGGGGATCTCTGAAGGGTGCTCAGCACTGATTAACCCTTTGAGCACCGGAGCGGTGCACAACGCATTGCTCCACAATGCATTGTGCACACCTCTGGTGCTCAAAGGGTTGCAGGCATAGGTGGTCAATTGCTGGACCATTCCTCCCAAGTGTCCCTCTTTAGGAGATATTAGGGGTCTGTACCTACCAAGTGTCCCTCTTTAGGAGATATTAGGGGTCCATACCTCCCAAGTGTCCCTCTTTAGGAGATATTAGGGATCTGTACCTCCCATGTGTCCCTCTTTAAGAGAAATTATGGGTCCATACCTCCCAAGTGTCCCTCTTTAGGAGATATTAGGGGTCTGTACCTCCCAAGTGTCCCTCTTTAGGAGATATTAGGGGTCCATACCTCCCAAGTGTCCCTCTTTAGGAGATATTAGGGATCTGTACCTCCCATGTGTCCCTCTTTAAGAGAAATTATGGGTCCATACCTCCCAAGTGTCCCTCTTTAGGAGATATTAGGGATCTGTACCTCCCATGTGTCCCTCTTTAAGAGAAATTATGGGTCCATACCTCCCAAGTGTCCCTCTTTAGGAGATATTAGGGTCTGTACCTCCCAAGTGTCCCTCTTTAGGAGATATTAGGGGTCCATACCTCCCAAGTGTCCCTCTTTAGGAGATATTAGGGATCTGTACCTCCCATGTGTCCCTCTTTAAGAGAAATTATGGGTCCATACCTCCCAAGTGTCCCTCTTTAGGAGATATTAGGGGTCTGTACCTCCCAAGTGTCCCTTTTAAGATATATTAAGGGTTGATACTTCCCAAGTGTACCTCTTTAAGAGATATTAGGCTCCCATACGTCCCAAGTGTCCCTCTTTAGACAGCACAGCTCATGTTTGAGACAAAAATCACTCTGTCCCTCTTTCCCACCCTGGTGCCCCTGTGTTTAGGAGATCAGACTGTGTGGTGTGTGTGTGTATATATAAGTGTATCACCCTGGTGTCCCTGTGTTTAGGAGATCAGACTGTGTGGTGTGTGTGTATATATAAGTATATCACCCTGGTGTCCCTGTGTTTAGGAGATCAGACTGTGTGGTGTGTATATAAGTGTATCACCCTGGTGTCCCTGTGTTTAGGAGATCAGACTGTGTGGTGTGTATATAAGTGTATCACCCTGGTGTCCCTGTGTTTAGGAGATCAGACTGTGTGGTGTGTATATAAGTGTATCACCCTGGTGTCCCTGTGTTTAGGAGATCAGACTGTGTGGTGTGTATAGAAGTGTATCACCCCGGTGTCCCTGTGTTTAGGAGATCAGACTGTGTGGTGTGTATATAAGTGTATCACCCTGGTGTCCCTGTGTTTAGGAGATCAGACTGTGTGGTGTGTGTATATAAGTGTATCACCCTGGTGTCCCTGTGTTTAGGAGATCAGACTGTGTGGTGTATATAAGTGTATCACCCTGGTGTCCCTGTGTTTAGGAGATCAGACTGTGTGGTGTGTATATAAGTGTATCATCACATTGCTCCACAGCAATAAAACTCACATTAATGTTTGTAAAAACTTTATTATTTGTGTTTATAAATACTTTGGTCTTGTTGTAAATCATTTATTCAGTTACACAAAGAGGAATCAATAGGTTATGAAATAACTTAAAAATTATGCCTCGCCCACCAGCCACACTCCAGCAACATCCCCTAAAACAAAAGTGTCCCTCTATGGCCATTTGAAATGTTAGGCGGTATGTTGGTCCCAAACTGTTGGGACTACTGCTCCGATCATTCTGTAGACAATTCTGTCCCTCTGCTGACTGGAAAATATCACATGAAGTGTGATACATCATAACGTCTTCCACGCAATGGGAACATACACATTAATACATGAATATTACAGCTTCGTGTGCTGAATGAGTATTGGAGATTCCATGCTAAATCATATGCTGTAATTGATTTTCAGTCACTAATTGTGCTTAACATCAATTTACTAAGCTATGTCATCACCAACATTCTCTCCTTGGCCACCAAGATTAGGGCAATGGAAAGTCTATGGTGGATGTTTTGTGCTGTCCCTCTCTTAAACACATTTATTAAAGAAGACATAGAGTGAATGGCATGAATTACCACCATTTCCCTGCGCATGGTATGGGACCAGAGTACAGGCATTGAAGGCATCATGATGTATCCCAATGATGGCGGGACTCCCGTTTGTCATGCAGTACATTGATCATACTCTCTAGTACATATCCTAAAACGCAGTTACTGGCATTAGACACTAACACCAGCAGAGCTGCACTGGTGAGTCTCCTTTACCTTTATACTGTGTTTTAAAGGGGAACTACCGGCCGGCTCCAAAAGGGACTGACAGCGCAGGTGCACGGACGTCACTATGGCAAGATGTCCGTGCTTCCTGCTACTGTCTGCCTCAGAGTAAGTAGAAAATCTTTTAAATCAGGTAATATTTCTGGCGACTAGCGCTACTAAGCAGCTAGTCGCCAGATGAAGACTTAAATATGATGAAGTTTTTGCGGGGTGGTAGTTACCCTTTAACATTGTTAGCTTTAATTTAACCCCTTCACCGTCACATATTTCATGGCCCATCCAAAACTGCACATGAAATCTTGAGCATCGTATCGGTGGTCTGTACCTGTGTAGGAAAAACAGGGTAACCTAACCCGGACGACTTAACGTGGAACTATCACTTTGTAACAGCTGATTTTGAAATGACATTCAAAATTAACTAAATTTATTTTAGATTTTTTTTTAATTCAAACAATAGTTTAAGATAATTAGCTGTATTCACTTTATGCAAGTGAACTAGTAGAAGTGACAGTTGGGATGGGGAGTAGTGCTCCAGTGTCTGCTAGATTTGCACTGACAAATAAACTAAATGTATCAATAGCAATTGCTCTAAATTATCAATGTAGTTGTTTTTCCCAAAGCTTTCAAAATTATCTATTTGGTACAAAGTGACCATTCCACTTTAAACAGATTGTGTGCTTTATACGGATTTTAATTTTGTTGCTTAAGATACTTTTTACATTAAAGAAAGAAAGTGTGTGTGTTTATAATGTGTGTGTGTGTGTGTTCATAATGTGTATGTGTGTGCGTGTTAATAATGCATGTGTGTTTATAATGTGTATGTGTTTATAATGTGTGTGTGTTAATAATGCGTATGTGTTAATAATGCGTATGTGTGTATGTTTATAATGTGTATGTGTGTGTGTTAATGTGTATGTGTATGTTTATAATGTGTATGTGTGTGTGTTAATGTGTATGTGTATGTTTGTAATATTTGTATTTCTAGAGTGAGTGTAAATGCTTGTACTCTGCATGTGTGTAGTGTTCTGTGTGTATGTTTGTAATACATGTGTGTACATATATTGTATGTATGTGTGTATTGTTTGTGTAGTTGTAGTGTGTGTGTATATTTGTATCTAGTGTGTGTGGTGTGTGTATCTGCGTGTATGTTTGTAGTAGTAGTAGTAGTGTGTGTGTGTGTGTTATGTGTTTACTTATACCATATGTGTGTGTGCGCACATGTGCTTGTATGTATTGTATGCACTTGTACAATATGTGTATATATATATATATTTTTTTATTTTTTTTGGGGGGGGCCAAAAAGGTTGGCACTAATGCCTCATATTTATTCACAGTGATATTATATATGCCCAATACAGGGCGCACTAGTCACTAGTATACTGGTGGAGCGCAGGTTTATGGTCTGTTCTATGTTTGCACTGTTTGGGGAATTGGAGAACCCTTTTATTCCTTGCTGCACAATTCAGTTACCCTAAAATTCCTTAATGGACATTTCAAAATAAATAATACAATTATAAGGTATTATACACACACACACACACACACACACACACATATATATATATATATATATATATATATATATACACATATTTCTATGCACTTAGGTAAGTTAGCGCAGAATATATATATATATACTGGTTTATGAACTACTTTTTGGAATAGCACCCAGACGAAATTAAGGACTATTAACAGTGAGTGCAGCCACATTCCGCATTTATATATATATATATATATGTGTGTGTGTGTGTTTGTAGAGTGTGGTATGAGTATATCCTTGTACTGTATGTGTGTGTTTTACAGAATGTGTGTGTTGTGTATATGTCTGTAGTGTCTATGTTTGTTGTGTATATGTGTGTTTGTGTTAGTAATATATGTGTGAGTGTAGTGTAGTATGAGTGTATGTTTGTACTGTATGTGTGTGTATGTTTTGTACAATGTGAGTGTAGTATGTGTTTGTGTGTGTGTGTGTAATGTGCATGTGTGTGTATTTGTGTGTATGCAGCTGGTATTAACAAAGCACTAAACTTTGTAATGGAGAAGCATATGTTATAGTTCTCCTCCAATTGAGTAAAGCAAGGCCACACCCACTGTGGGAGATGCTTAAATCACACATTATTGCAGCTCAAACTCTGCTAATAGTTTAAGCTCTAATAACCTTTGAATGAAAACTCTCGCAGCAGTGGGAATTACCTTGTTTTACTCAGCACATAAAATCGTATAACTTATGTGTTTCCATTAAAAAAGTTATTTGTTTCTTTAAAGTAACAGTCAACCTCCTTTTTGACTTTACATATGCAATTGTATAATATATGAAGTCTAGTTGCTTGTACCTTTTATTATTTTTTAATCTTCACCTATTTTTTTAAACACTTTTAAGTCCCTGACAGTGATCTCACTGAATTTCTGTGCACAGAAAGTTTTCATTCAGGACCTGTGAAAGCACAGATAATGATACAATGTTTAACATTATCCCTGCAGCACTGTCTGCCCTGTTGTTGGAAGCTGCAGTGTTACATTGTATCACTGTCCCTGAGAGAAAGCTCTCTGTAAACAGTAATTCAGTAAGCTCTCTGTCGCAAACATAAATGTGTAAAAAAAAAAAAATAGAGAAATATTTAAAATATCTAAATAATGAAAAATTTACTTTAAATATAATGCACCTGCAGACTCTGTAAAGTCAAAATGGAGGTTGACTGAGACTTTAAAGGGATGAGTTGGCAATCCTTCTTGGACTGTGCCCAAGACAAGGTCCCCGCAGAGGTCACCATTGCAGAAAGGCGCCCGCTCTCCGCTAATCAATAAAAGTGAATGTTCATTCAGCTCCATACACTAAACCCATTAGCTGTATTGCCACAGCCTCTGTGACTGTATAATGTAATTCCATTGGACTTCCTGAGCGCAACAATGAGTAAAGCAATCTGCAGCTCTGTGTATGACATCCAGGGATCCAATCGGTGGGGTGTGATGTGGATCAGAACCACGCAGGCTGCCAGGGGCCAGATTTCTCAATAGACAGAGTAAGCAACTGCCTAGTGCTCCAAATTATGAAGGGAGGTGCCTCTGTTGTGCTGGTCACCTATCACTGACTTATTATCTTATTCCTATATTACCTCCTCCATTCATTGACACTGCTCAGCAATGCATTACCCACCTCCCCTAGCACTGACTTCCTGTCTTATATCTACATTACCTCCCCCACTCACTGACACTGCTCAGCAATATATTACCCACCTCCCCCAGCACTGACTTCCTGTCTTATCCCTACATTACCTCCCCCACTCACTGACACTGCTCAGCAATGCATTACCAACCTCCCCTAGCACTGACTTCCTGTCTTATCTCTACATTACCTCTCCACTCACAGACACTGCTCAGTAATGCATTACCCACCTCCCCTAGCACTGACTTCCTGTCTTATCTCTACATTACCTCCCCTACTCACTGACACTGCTCAGCAATGTATTACCCACCTCCCCTAGCACTGACTTCCTGTCTTATCTCTACATTACCTCTCCACTCACAGACACTGCTCAGCAATGTATTACCCACCTCCCCTAGCACTGACTTCCTGTCTTATCTCTACATTACCTCCCCTACTCACTGACACTGCTCAGCAATGTATTACCCACCTCCCCTAGCACTGACTTACTGTCTTATCTCTACATTACCCCCTCCACTCACTGACACTGCTCAGCAATGCATTACCCACCTCCCCTAGCACTGACTTCCTGTCTTATCCCTACATTACCTCCCCACTCACTGACACTGCTCAGCAATGCATTACCCACCTCCCCTAGTACTGACTTCATGTCTTATCCCTACATTACCTCCCCACTCACTGACACTGCTCAGCAATGCATTACCCACCTTCCCCAGCACTAACTTCCTGTTTTATCCCTACATTACCTCCCCACTCACTGACACTGCTCAGTAATACATTACCCACCTTCCCCAGCACTAACTTCCTGTTTTATCCCTACATTACCTCCCCACTCACTGACACTGCTCAGTAATACATTACCCACCTTCCCCAGCACTGACTTCCTGTTTTATACCTACATTACCTCCCCACTCACTGACACTGCTCAGTAATGCATTACCCACCTTCCCCAGCACTAACTTCCTGTTTTATCCCTACATTACCTCCCCACTCACTGACACTGCTCAGTAATACATTACCCACCTTCCCCAGCACTGACTTCCTGTTTTATACCTACATTACCTCCCCACTCACTGACACTGCTCAGTAATGCATTACCCACCATCCCCAGCACTGACTTCCTGTCTTATCCCTATATTACCTCCCCACTCACTGACACTGCTCAGCAATGCATTACCCACCTCCCCTAGCACTGACTTCCTGTCTTATCCCTACATTACCTCCCCCCTCACTGACACTGCTCAGCAATGCATTACCTACTTCCCCTAGCACTGACTTTCTGTCTTATCCCTACATTACCTCCCCACTCACTGACACTGATCAGTAATGCATTACCCACCTCCCCTAGCACTGACTTCCTATCTTATCCCTACATTACCTCCCCACTCACTGACACTGCTCAGCAATGCATTACCCACCTCTCCTAGTACTGACTTCCTGTCTTATCCCTACATTACCTCCCCACTCACTGACACTGCTCAGTAATGCATTACCCACCTCCCCTAGCACTGACTTCCTATCTTATCCCTACATTACCTCCCCACTCACTGACACTGCTTACCAATGCATTACCCACCTCCCCTAGCACTGACTTCCTGTCTTATCCCTACATTACCTCCCCACTCAATGACACTGCTCAGCAATGCAGTGTATGTCACTTAAATGGATAGCAATACTTCACTTTATCTTTATTTTATTTTGTAGGCATTAAAACACATGAAGAACAATATAAGTCTTATCTCTCACACCTTTATGGTTTGAGAGATATTCACAAGCAAAGTTTCCCCTCCCGCCCCTTTTACCTAGTGTAAGCCATCTCTTCTCAGATGTGGAATGCAGTCCATAGACCAGACAGATAACAGCAGGGGACAATCTTCTTCCTATGAGAACAATGAAAGCCCTGCCCCCCCCTTGACAAGTTTTTCAGGTTTTTCCCTTATCTTAATTGAAGATTGTCCCTCTCTGCAGTCTACCTGGGCACCTCCCTTCTGATCTGGCTGAGCAGTGTTACATCAGTAAAAGGGGTGGGAGGGGGATACTTTGTCATTGAATTACTCCTGAACTACAACTCTGACAGAATTGAAATAACACTCTCCAAAGTCCAAATACTATGATGATTAATTAGAGCTGCTTTTATTATGAAACATTACTTACTATCCCTTTAACACTGAAAGGTTTAAGTGTCAGTGAGTGAGAAAGGATATGTAGCGCTAAATCAGAAAGTGCTTTATTGGCATGCCTTACTTACAGTCATCTATACAGCAACATAATTCAAGAACCGGATCTGTTTGTAAAATGGTTAATACAAGATATACAGGTGATCCTGAAAGCTCTTTCAAAATCAACAAAGTTATTTTCGGGTGACAGAGTCCCTTTGAATTATTATAAGCCTGAAAACTCATCTTTTTTGCAGGAGAATACAGAGGGTTTATGCCCTAATGTATGATAAAGTGGAGATAATGTCTGCAGCAGTGTGATAAACTTGCTATTCTGTGCAGCCAGAGCGCTAGGATCTCTCATGTTAGTGCTTTTTGGTTCCACAGAATTGGAGAGTTTGTTGCATTGGAGAATTTATCTTCTCTTTATCACACATAAGCGCATCTCCCCCCAACAGGTGTATTCATCATTTAACCCACTGGATACCAGTAAGGTCTCACATATTAAAGCACACTATATCAAGTCCCCCCCACAATCATTACGCATATTGCGATTAGCTTCCTAACAGTGATATTATCAGGCGCAAGTACCACAATCTGACGTAATCAATCTGAAGTAATCCTCCTTGTTCTGAGACCGGCAGCCAGTCGTGCACGCAGACATCTTGTCTTAGAGACGTTGGTGCGCCTGCGCTGTCCATCCCGGTCTCCTCTAGAAGGCATTGCACTTTACCTTAAGGTACCGGAAGGGACTAACGGCACAGGCGCGCAGACGGCGCTACAAGAAGAAGCCTGTCCTTTGGTCTGAGAAAAAAAGACGGATAACTTCAGACTGTAGTACTTGGGCCGGATAATATCACTGTTAGGAAGTTAATCGCCATATGCGTAATGATTGTGGGGGGACTTGATACAGCGTTAAAATTCCGCTGTAAGAAGCATTGAATTGGAGACCTCTGTATTATTGAAAGGGTTAAAGGGATTGTAATGTTTCATAATAAAAGCAGCTCTAATTAATGATCATAGTATTTGGACTTTGGAGAGTGTTATTTCAATTCTGTCAGAGTTGTAGTACAAGAGTAATTCAATGATAAAGTATCCCCCCTCCTGCCCCTTTTACTGATGTAACACTGCTCAGCCAGATCAGAAGGGAGGTGCCCAGGTACACTGCAGAGAGGGACAATCTTCAATTAAGATAAGGGAAAAACCTGAAAAGCTTGTCAAGGGGGGCAGGGCTTTCATTGTTCTCATAGGAAGAAGATTGTCCCCTGCTGTTATCTGTCTGGTCTATGGACTGGATTCCACATCTGAGAAGAGATGGCTTACACTAGGTAAAAGGGGCGGGAGGGGAACTTTGCTTGTGACTATCTCTCAAACCATAAAGGTTTGAGAGATAAGACTTATATCATTCTTCATGTTTTTTTAATACCTACAAAATAAAATAAAGATAAAACGAAGTATTACTATCCCTTTAAGGGGATATTCTCCTTTGTACATTGCCCCCAAGGTGAAGCAGTGGCTTAATACTGCCCTGCTTCTCTGCTCCGAGCCTCCGCCCTGTCTAACCTTTGGGTATAACCGATTCTTTGCTGCAAGGTGCCGGTAAGACAAGATAATTACTTGTAGATCGTTAGATGGGATCTGTGTGTGAAAATCAATCAAGCCAAGGACGGTGACTGTGTATATATGTCTCACAGCTCAAGGTAAGACTGCAGCTGGTATTGATCACGACTGGCCATTGTCAATGCTGGACGGCTGCACTTGCCAAAGTGGCAGAGCAATCTAGAGATCTGATTAACACCTTAAAGGCAGATGAAGTGTGTGGACCGACATCAGTGTTTGTGCGTTAAAAACCAGTGACGGTCCAGACACATCATGGAATTCTGGGATGGCCGCGCGGCTGCATGCAACGCTATCATTCAACAATGCACGGGTCAAGAAAGTGCTGGGGACTTCTAGGGCTGCCCAACCCCAGACCTCGAGGTCCCAGGATGATGTAATAGAAGAAATTGGTGTAATTCTGGGGCAAGCCAGCAGCCTGTAGGTGATAAACATTGCCTAAATCCCATTCGTTCAAATCTGGGTATTTAACCCTTTTAGTGCCGGAGCCGGTACGGAATGCATTCTGTACCCCTCTAGCACTCAAAAGGTTAACCTCTTCAGTGCTTGGGAGGTCTCTCTACCCCTCTGTAGCATTCAACCGAATTAAAACGTGTTAACCCTTTGAATGTGAGGATGACCAGAGCATTGCATTACAATGCATTCGACAGCATTCCAGGGGTTAAATATTTTAACTGCCCTATTTAAATCAACGGGGATTAATCTTTGTACCTTAGGGCACTGTTGGGTTTTGGCTCAGAATTGCTCTGCTTTTGACTTTGTGTATATGGCCTCGTGTGGGATTTCCTGCAGCTTGAAAACGTGAATGTGTTTGAGCAGCTTAAGCATTAACCCCTTACCTGCATCCCAGGGAACGCGTCAGTGGCGTAACAATAGGGGTCGCAGGAGTCGCACCTGCGACCGGGCCCGTCACTCTCAGGGGCCAGGCTGTCCCCTGTGACCCCCCTCACCACATGCCCGCAGCACAAGTGATCTCCCGGCAGCTGGCGCTCTAGTAATGCAGAGCGCTGGGAGATGACATAATCTCCCAGCGCTCTGCATTACTAACAACCGCGCGGGAGCTTGACTCACCACTAGACCACCAGGGACTCGAGGTAGGAGGAGGGGGGCAGTCAGTAGGGGCATTGTGGAGAATGAGGGGCATTGTGGAAGGGGCATTATGGAGATTGAGGGGCAATATGGACATGGGGGCATTGTGGAAGGGGCAATATGGAGAAAGAGGGGCAATGTGTAAGGGGCAATATGGAGAAAGAGGGGCATTGTGGAGATGAAGGGCCACTGTGGAGATTGAGGGGCATTGTGGAAGGGGCAATATGGAGGCGGCCAATGTAGTTGAGGGCGGCCAATGTGGTCGGGGGGCCCATGGCAATTCTTGCACCAGGTCTTCTAGTTACATCTCTGGAACGCGTGAACATTCCCACTGATTTAAAGAGGAACTTTCATCCGCTATGAAGTCATGATTCTATAATTAAGCAGATAGTGACTAACTTTAGAATATATATTTGACCTCTGAAATTTACGCCATTCTTAAGAAATCCTTAATTGTAGTAGACCGGAAGCCAGGAGTCAGTGCAGACATCTTGTCTGCGCTCCTGCACGGTCAGTCCTGGTCTCCTGTATAAAGCATTGCAGCGTACCACATGTTAACCGGAAGGATTGACTGCACTGGCGCTCAGACTGCGGTAACCTTGCCATCAGTCTCCTACAATGAAGGGTTTCTTTAGAATGGCATAAATTTCAGACGTAAAATATATATTGTAAAGTTAGTCGCTACCTGCTTAATTATAGCAGGGCGACTTTTTAGCGGATAAAAGTTCTGCTTTAACCGTTTGAGTGCCAGAGGGGGGCAGGTATTGAAAGTGTCGCAGACAAAACAATGTGCCAGTAAAGGGCGCATTAAGCATGTCACTGTGATGAAAAGGGTGACATGAGAATCATGAGCGTGAGATTCTCATGTTGCCTCCTTAAATGTCTCTTGAACCTGGATCCATTAGTGCACTCATACCATCGCTAGATTTAACCCAACAAGAATCTCTCATACACACCAAGCACATCCATACCTCCAAACAAAAATATAGTACCCAACAACATGGCACACAACAGAGAACCCACATATCTTACCATAGCTTTAACCCTTTGTGTGCCTCTGACCTCTGTTCATCCCTTCAGTCAGTCAGTCCATGCACCTGTGTCTTTATATAGTACCCACCAACACGGCACATGCATAGAACCAGCATATCTTACCAGAACTTTAACCCCTTGTGTGCCTCTGACCTCCATTCTTCCCCTCAGTCAGTCAGTCTGCACGCATGTGTCTTAATATAGTACCCACCAACATGACACACGCAGAGAACCCACATATCTTACCATAGCTTTAACCCTTTGTGTGCCTCTGACCTCCATATATCCCCTCACTCGGTCAGTCTGCGCACCTGTGTCTTTGTATAGTACCCACCAACACGGCACACGATGAGAACCCACATACCTTACCATAACTTTAACCCATTGTGTGCCTCAGACCTCCATTCATCCCCTCAGTCAGTCAGTCTGCACGCCTGTGTCTTGGCAGATATTGAAACAGAAGTTTGATGCAGGGAGAGACTCTCATGTCACCATTTTTATCAGTGCAACATGCTTAACCCCTTAAGGACTCTTGACGTACCAGGATCGTCACAGTCCTTGAAATACTCAAGGACCAATGACGGTCATGGTACGTCACGTACTTTTTACTTACAGCGCTCTACCGGGAGCGCTGTAAGTAAAAATAGGGCCTGAAATTGACCGCTCCAAGATCGGAGCGATCTCTATCAGGCCCCATAATGACGCGCCGATACACGCGACAGGTCACGTGTACCGGCGCGTCCAAGTGCGCCTATGCGGTCATTATGGGACGGAAATGTCCCATGACCGCCGGTCCTTAAGGGGTTAATGCACCTTTTACTTGCACTGTGTTTTGTTTGTGACATTGTAAAAGTGCTCGGCAATGCGTTGCATACCCCTCTGGCTTTCAAAGAGTTAACATTTTTTTTTGTGGAAGACCACAGATGCATTTTACCTTTAAACAGGACAGAGCAAAGTCTGTGTGTTTAAAAAAAAAATGAAATAAATGTGGTCTTATAGTATCCTTCCTGACTGGTAATGGAGTGAAATGTGTGTAAGAGGGAGAGATGGGAGCTGTGAGAAGGATAGTTATGACTGGCTGACTGATCACAGACTGACAACTGATACTTTGTTGCACAGTGAATAGATCAGTTATCTCTGTCTCTGTGCTGGAAGAGTGATACATTGAATCAGGGTTGTGCTTAGTGATAAAAAGTATCATTCTTTCTTTGATGAGAAAGAAATGACATTTTTCTCTCTAACAGCAATGTTATATGTATACATCCAACCAGATCTGAAAGTTGGGGAAAATCCACAAATGGACCAAATCCAGTCCAACTGTGTGTATTTTGCCTTCGTCTGTCAGACATTATGTTCCATAGAAAACTGTGGTAAGTTGAGGGCATCTTAGTGGAAAGAAAATACAAATGTTCATAGATTTAAATGGGGTTTTAACCCATGAATCAGGGACAGATTTCCCAATAGGCAGCATAGGAAGCTGCGTAAAGCTCCATATTTTGAGGTGCGCTTCAGGTGAGCTGACCACACCCACATTCTGATTGTGGGCGTGGCCAGATAATTCTCTTATGTCCCTGTAACAGTTTTACACTGCTTTACAGGAAACAGTTGATGGGACTGGTGGGTGGGGCCATGTGAGGAGTGAGGCAGTGACCATGGGCGGAGCTAAAGGCACCTAGACTGCTTTGCTTAGGGGTGCCTGGGTTGTAAATCCGGCTCTGTCTTAAATTCTGTAGAGGACTCTAAAGCATTGTTTGGCAAAACTCAGCATTGTGGGTGGATGGGTGTGCACACTCAGTAGTAAGCACTGAGCATTTGGTGTGAACCTTGGGGCTCGCACACAACATTCTATGAAGTTGATTTAATAAATGGTGGTAAGTGATTATAAGCTTAGGAACTTAGCAGAAGGGGAAAATAGATGTACTTATCATTTAACCATTGGGAGACAGAGAATTATCCAACACATTAGGGTTAAAAAGTAAAAAGCTGTTGATCTCTCTGGCCTCCAAACAGATAAGGGGGCCGGCTAATTTATACTTCCCCAGGGCCACCAGTAGGAGAGAGAGAGGGGGGGGGAGAGAGAGGAGAGAGAGAGAGAGGAGATAGAGGAGAGAGAGAGAGAGAGAGAGAGGGGGGAGAGAGAGAGAGAGAGGAGAGAGGGGGAGAGGGAGGAGAGAGAGAGAGAGGAGAGAGTGAGAGTGAGGAGATAGAGGAGAGAGAGAGGAGAGAGCGAGAGTGAGGAGATAGAGGAGAGAGAGAGGAGAGAGCGAGAGTGAGGAGATAGAGGAGAGAGAGAGGAGAGAGTGAGAGAGAGGGGATAGTGATAGAGAGGAGACAGAGGAGAGTGAGAGAGGGGAGAGAGAAGAGAGAGAGAGAGGAGAGAGAGAGAGGGGATAGTGATAGAGAGGAGACAGAGGAGAGAGAGAGAGGGGGGAGAGGGAGGAGTGAGAGAGAGGAGAGAGAGAGAGATAGAGAGGAGAGAGAGAGAGGAGAGAGAGAGAGAGGTGAGACAGAGAGGAGAGGGGAGAGAGAGGAGAGAGTGAGAGAGGGGAGAGAGAAGAGAGAGGAGAGAGAGAGAGAGGAGAGAGAGGGGAGAGGGAGGAGCGAGAGAGAGGAGAGAGAGAGAGAAAGGAGAGAGGAGAGAGAGGGGAGAGGGAGGAGAGAGTGAGAGAGGGGAGAGAGAAGAGAGAGGAGAGAGAGAGAGAGGAGAGAGAGGGGAGAGGGAGGAGCGAGAGAGAGGAGAGAGGAGAGAGAAAGGAGAGAGGGGAGAGAGGGGAGAGAGAGGAGAGAGAGAGGAGACAGAGAGGAGAGAGGGAGGAGAGAGAGGAGAGTGAGATAGAGAGAAGAGAGAGGAGAGAGAGAGGGGAGAGAGAGAGAGGGGGGAGAGGGAGGAGTGAGAGAGAGGAGAGAGAGAGAGATAGAGAGGAGAGAGAGAGAGGAGAGAGAGAGAGAGAGAGAGAGGTGAGACAGAGAGGAGAGGGGAGAGAGAGGAGAGAGTGAGAGAGGGGAGAGAGAAGAGAGAGGAGAGAGAGAGAGGAGAGAGAGGGGAGAGGGAGGAGCGAGAGAGAGGAGAGAGAAAGGAGAGAGGAGAGAGAGGGGAGAGGGAGGAGAGAGAGGAGAGTGAGATAGAGAGAAGAGAGAGGAGAGAGAGAGGGGAGAGAGAGAGAGGAGAGAGAGAAGAGAGAGAGAGAGAAGAGAGAGAGAGGGGAGAGAGAAGAGAGAGAGGGGGAGGAGAGCGAGAGAAGAGAGAGAGGGGGAGGAGAGCGAGAGAAGAGAGAGAGGAGAGAGAGATAGAGAGGAGAGAGAGAGAGATAGAGGTGAGACAGAGAGGAGAGGGGAGAGAGAGAGAGAGGAGATAGAGGAGAGAGAGAGAGAGGAGAGAGAGGTGAGACAGAGAGGAGAGGGGAGAGAGAGAGAGGAGAGAGTGGGGAGAGAGAGAGGAGAGAAAGAGGGAGAGAGAGAGGAGAGAGAGGAGAGAGAGAGGAGAGAGAGAGAGAGAGAGAAAGAGGAGAGAGAGAGAGGAGAGAGAGGAGAGAGAGTGGAGAGAGAGAAAGAGGAGAGAGAGGAGAGAGAGAGAAAGAGGAGAGAGAGAGGAGAGAGAGAGAGGAGAGAGAGAGAGGAGAGAGAGAGGAGAGAGAGAGAGGAGAGAGAGAGTAGAGAGAGAGTGAGAGAGAGGAGAGAGAGGAGAGAGTGAGAGAGAGGAGAGAGAGGAGAGAGAGGAGAGAGGAGAGAGCTCTCAGGTGGTTAGTGCACCAGCTGTAGAATCTGTGGAAACCTCAAGGTGGCAGGTTCTAGTCCCGCCCGGTCACCTCACCCATTCAGCCCTCTGAGGTAGATAAATTGGGTAATAACGTCTATCCCCAGGGCACACTAGAGAATGAGTGACAATCTCAATGAATCCTTCCTGGTAAAATAATCTGATAACACATGTATATATATATGTACCAGTTGGAATAGGCTACCACCCCCTCTTCTTTCTACAATCATTCTGCTCAATCATGATCATTCTGGACCCATCACCATCTCTTCTCCTGCTGCTGTGGGATGTAAGTTCATCTATAATACATCAATGGCAATCAATGACCTCTTCATCTCCAAGTCTTCCACTCCCCCACACTGCTCTTTCCTTCTGCAATTCACTCAGAACCCTTCATCTTACATTGTTCTGTGTAACTGGAAATCTCACCTATTCAAGCAAAGTCATAGTCTATTGTCTCTGCCGCCCACCTACTAACATGGCCAACACTGCCCTCTACAGGATGCATTCCCATTCTGTGTCTTTACTGTAGGGGTCAAATGCACCACAGGTGAGAAATATAACCCTGGTTGACACATGGGAAATATATTCCTAGTGGTAAATAGTTCTTATTTTGTTTAACAGAACGATTTACCTAGGAAGGTGTTTGATTTTCACACGGCATTCAGGTAGATACGTACGTGTAAATAGTTCATTTTCAACCCTTTGAGTGCCAGGGGGTACGCAAAAGTATTGCGTCAAATCTTCTTTATATAAAAACGAAGGGATTACGCTGTATTTAAGTCTTTCATTTTGTGTAGTTCAAAACTTATACGCAGATAAAGAGCCACAGCCCGCCCCTTTCTGGTCACCTCCCTCTGAATCTGTAATCGGGCCCTCGCTGCAGCTGTCGACTCGCACGACCCGATTACAGATTCAGAGGGAGGCGACCAGAAAGACTTAAATATAGTTGAATCTCTTAGTTTTTATATAACAAAGGCTTGATGCAATACTTTTAAAGGGATAGTAATGTTTCATAATAAAAGCGGCTCTAATTGATCATCATAGTATTTGGACTTTGGAGAGTGTTATATCAGTACTGTCAGAGTTGTAGTTCAAGAGTAATTCAATGACAAAGTATCCCCCTCCTGCCCCTTTTACTGATGTAACACTGCTCAGCCAGATCAGAAGGGAGGTGCCCAGGTAGACTGCAGAGAGGGACAATCTTCAGTTAAGATAAGGGAAAAACCTGAAAAACTTGTCAAGGGGGGCAGGGCTTTCATTGTTCTCATAGGAAGAAGATTGTCCCCTGCTGTTATCTGTCTGGTCTATGGACCGGATTCCACATCTGAGAAGAGGTGGCTTACACTAGGTAAAAGGGGCGGGAGGGGAAACTTTGCTTGTGAATATCTCTCAAACCATAAAGGTTTGAGAGATAAGACATATCGTTCTTCATGTTTTTTTAATGCCTACAAAATAAAATAAAGATTAAACGAAGTATTACTATCCCTTTAAGTAGGCATTACTATCACTTTAAGATATAGAAATCTAGATTTTGATTAAGCAAAGGATAGGATTTTTTACAGTGTGGGCAGTTAGGATATGGGATTCCTTGCCTGAGGAAGATGTGTGGACAGTTGCCCATAGAAACCTTCACTGACAATGGTATTAAAGTGATAGGAATGTAAAAAAAAAAAACTCTGTATAAGATTGTTTATTTTAAATTGTCATAATGCATAGCATATTTTTAAATCTCACTCCCTTCATATTCTTCTTTATATTTGATTTAAAAGATTCCTCTTCTCGCCCCTTTGCATTACATCAGGGTTAACACAATGCTGATTTCAAGATGTCACTGTTTGAACACACACAACACCAGAAGGACTTATCCCTATACATTTCTGGTGGAAATGGCACCAATTTACAGACTGAAAAAAACCCACTAATTTGGTATCAATCATGTTATAGGTAAAACTAATTTCTCGCAGCCTGAAAATTTGATCTCTCACCCTGAAATTTGAATCAAAATCGCTTGAGTCTCAGGGTTAAACCCAGACAGTTGTCAGGTATGAGTGTAGCACAATGAGTTTGTCTTCCATTCCGCACCCGCTACATAAACTTGAATCACTGAGCAGTGTTTATACAAGAGGACGTTTTCTATTTCCATATTAATCTGACAACCACACAACGCTCATTAAGTCATCTCTTCCATCCTTGTGTTCCTAAGGGATGTGAGTTTATCTACAATAAATTAATAGCAATCGATGACCTATTCATCTCAGATACTTTATTCTCTGGTCCATTGAGCTGGAATTCCCTCGCCAACAATTTACTTCAAGGAACATCCCTTCTGCTTTATATGTAACCTAAAGACTTTGTTCTGTGTGCAGCGCATGCCTTACTGATCTTCAATCCATAGCATCCAAGTGTCCATCTTTATGGGATATTAGGGGTCCATACCACCCACTTGTTCCTCTTTAGGAGATATTAGGGGTCCATACCTCCCAAGTGTCCCTCTTTAGGAGATATTAGGGGTCCATACCTCCCTAGTGTCCCTCTTTAGGGGTCCATACCTCCCAAGTGTCCCTCCTTAGGAGATATCAGGGATCTGTAGCTCCCAAGTGTCCCTCTTTAAGGGATATTAGGGGTCCATACCTCCCAAGTGTCCCTCCTTAGGAGATATTAGGGGTCCATACCTCCCAAGTGTCCCTCTTTACGAGATATTAGGGGTCCATACCTCCCAAGGGTCCCTCTTTAGGAGATATTAGGGGTCCATACCTCCCACGTGTCCCTCCTTAGGAGATATCAGGGGTCTGTAGCTCCCAAGTGTCCCTCTTTAAGGGATATTAGGGGTCCATACCTCCCACGTGTCCCTCCTTAGGAGATATCAGGGGTCTGTAGCTCCCAAGTGTCCCTCTTTAAGGGATATTAGGGGTCCATACCTCCCAAGTGTCCCTCCTTAGGAGATATTAGGGATCCATACCTACCAAGTGTCCCTCTTTAGGAGGTATTAGGGGTCCATACCTCCCAAATGTCCCTCATTAGGGGTCCATACCTCCCAAGTGTCCCTCTTTAGGAGATATTAGGGGTCCATACCTCCCAAGTGTCCCTCTTTAGGAGATATTAGGGGTCCATACCTCCCAAGTGTCCCTCTTTAGGAGATAATAGGGGTCCATACCTCCCTAGTGTCTCTCTTTAGGGGTCCATACCTCCCAAGTGTCCCTCCTTAGGAGATATCAGGGGTCTGTAGCTCCCAAGTGTCCCTCTTTAAGGGATATTAGGGGTCCATACCTCCCAAGTGTCCCTCCTTAGGAGATATTAGGGGTCCATACCTCCCAAGTGTCCCTCTTTAGGAGATATTAGGGGTCCATACCTCCCAAGGGTCCCTCTTTAGGAGATATTAGGGGTCCATACCTCCCACGTGTCCCTCCTTAGGAGATATCAGGGGTCTGTAGCTCCCAAGTGTCCCTCTTTAAGGGATATTAGGGGTCCATACCTCCCCAGTGTCCCTCCTTAGGAGATATTAGGGATCCATACCTACCAAGTGTCCCTCTTTAGGAGATATTAGGGATCCGTACCTCCCAAGTGTCCCTCTTTAGGAGATATTAGGGGTCCATACCTCCCAAGTGTCCCTCTTTAGGAGATATTAGGGGTCCATACCTCCCAAGTGTCCCTCTTTAGGAGATAATAGGGGTCCATACCTCCCAAGTGTCCCTCTTTAGGAGATATTAGGGATCCGTACCTCCCAAGTGTCCCTCCTTATGAGATATTAGGGGTCCATACCTCCCACGTGTCCCTCTTTAGGAGATATTACGGGTCCATACCTCCCAAGTGTCCCTCTTTAGGAGATATTAGGGATCCGTACCTCCCAAGTGTCCCTCCTTATGAGATATTAGGGGTCCATACCTCCCACGTGTCCCTCTTTAGGAGATATTACGGGTCCATACCTCCCAAGTGTCCCTCTTTAGGGAGAGGGAGAGTGTCCCTCTGCGTGCGACCATTCAAAAGGATACCCTTTAGGGGATATTAGATCTCTGTATCTTCCAAGTATCCAAGTGTCACACCAAATATTGAGTTGATTTATATTTTTCTACTGTTCACTCAATATGCATTCTGTTTATTGATAAATATAAACTATTAACATGCATATTTTTGAAAGCATTCGTACTTTACAGCATTTTTTCACACCTGCCTAAGACTATATATATTGCTCTGATGCATGTTACAAATCCTGCTTTCTGTCATTGAACAATACAGTCGTGCTTGGATTTCTGTCACAAAACTCAGCTTTTGTACATCTCGTCTGAGCCAGAAATGTGTCTCCGGATGAAGATCAGAACAGTTGAACCCTCTCAAATCAGTTGAAAGGTTTTTTTTTTTTATAGGGCAATAAATATATCCATCTCAGCTTCTTTGCCATGTCGCTGTGCACCCTTTCGGATCGATAATAAATCTAATAGAATTTTACGCTTCTCACTTTCTCATCTTGCTTAGTGCAGGAAATTTCCAATCATAAGAGGCGCTGGCTGTGAGTGATGGGTCAAGCGGTGGCATTTCATACCAAGCTCTGCACAGTTTTCCTTTGTGGGACATTTTCTGAAATGCAGGAGACCTTAACTTTGCAACCCTGAGAAGAAAAGTGAAGATCAGCGTTTATATATTTCATTAGCTAAATCTTAAGGGATTTCTTATTGAACTTTGCTTTCTGCACAGATAGGACAGGACTGCAACGCACCGATCCTATCGATTTACTTTATTTATCCAGAAGACTTTACTCTGTGGGGCTGATAGACTAAGATAAAAGGGGTTCAACTGTGCTATAGGGAACCAATACGCTCTCTAGAACACCCATAGATTTAAATGTGAATGTTATCCCCTTGAATGATAGAGGTCATGAACATATTACTTCACAACTCGTTGGACACCTCTGTAACAGTCAGAGACTTAAAATATAGATAGATAGATAGATAGATAGATAGATAGATAGATAGATATGAGATAGATAGATAGATAGATAGATATGAGATAGATAGATAGATAGATAGATAGATAGATAGATAGATAGATATGAGATAGATATGAGATAGATTAATGGATAGATAGATAGATAGATAGATAGATAGATAGATAGATAGAGTATTGATAGATATATATGAGATAGATAGATAGATAGATAGATAGATAGATAGATAGATAGATAGATATAGATATGGTATTGATAGATAGATAGATAGATAGATAGATAGATAGATAGATAGATAGATAGATATAGATATGGTATTGATAGATAGATAGATAGATAGATAGATAGATAGATAGATAGATCAATAGATAGACAGATAGATGATAGATCGATAGATAGATGGGAGATAGATAGATAGATAGATAGATAGATAGACAGATAGATAGATAGATATTAGATAGATAGACAGACAGACGGACGGACGGACAGACAGATACATAGATAGATAGATAGATATTAGATAGATAGACAGACGGACGGACGGACAGACGGACATACAGATAGATAGATAGATAGATAGATAGATAGATGAGATAGATAGATAGATAGATAGATAGATAGATAGATAGATATGCGATAGATAGATAGATAGATAGATAGATAGATAGATAGATAGATAGATGAGATAGATAGATAGATAGATAGATAGATAGATAGATAGATAGACAGACAGATAGATAGACAGACAGACAGACTGGAGTCCAGTCACAGTTAATTGTGTCTGCCTGCACAATCCACAATCCATGCAGAATTAATTCACAGGGGCCATTAGAATTTTCAGCCCAGATTAAGAAGAGGGAGGTTGTTATGGTGGGTCGGTTACCAATGCGCTGAGTCATCTCTAACACACAGGAGGTTAATGACACAAAGTGACAAAATTTGAATCAGCGCCGTATCTGCTCTCACCATTACCTCTTCCTGCTGCAATTAAAGTAATTAGTCTATTAAAGTCTTCAAGTCAATTATAAACTGAGATTTTAACAATCACACAGCTCATTAGCAGGTGCCAAAAGCATGGGGAGCATTGAAGTACAATAAGAGACAAATCTAGATATTTTGGTGTGTTATGTCTGTCTGTCTGTGTCTGTCTATCTCATATCTATCTATCTATCCATCTATCTATCTAATATCTATCTATCTATCTATCTATCTATCTATCTATCTAATATCTATCTATCTATCTATCTATCTATCTCATATCTATCTATCTAATATCTATCTATCTATCTATCTATCTATCTATCTATCTATCTATCTAACATCTATCTATCTATCTATCTATCTATCTATCTATCTATCTATCTCGTATCTTTCTGTCTATATCATATCTATCTATATATCTGTCTGTCTATCTATCTATCTATCTATCTATCTATCTATCTATCTCGTATCTTTCTGTCTATATCATATCTATCTATCTATCTATCTATGTATCTATCTATCTATCTATCTATCTATCTATCTATCTATCTATCTATCCCATATCTATGTATCTATCTATGTATCTATCTATGTATCTATCTATGTATCTATCTATCTATCTATCTATCTATCTATCTATCTATCTATCTATCTAATATCTATATGTCTATCTATGATTACGTTAGTTTGTACCATCTCTGCTGGAAGGCTTTCCATTGAATATACTACTCTCGCTCTGCAGGAGGTGGGTTGTTGCACTCAATGCAGATATTTTGGTGCATTGACCAAACACGTCAGACAGGATCACTAGCATCTCTGCAGATAACATGCACAGGAGAAGGGGGTGGGGGGGTACAACACACTGCAGGCTTCAGAGCTTGGTAACCTTGCAATGTAGAAAATTAACTGCTTTGCTTCCAGAGACTCCTGCACATGCATTAATGAGTCACAATCACCCTCTAGCAACAGGATAGTTAAACAATCTGAACGTACACAAATGGCCACTAATTGCCTTTCCGTGCAAGCAAATTCATACCTATCAAGTTGACCCCAAAGGCTTGTTAATCTGGCGAAATGTGAGGTAGTCATGAAATATTCACTTCTAGAAACGTCCTGGATAAATGTCGTGTCTCAATCAGCATTTCATCTCCACTAAAGAGAATATGTCTGGGGGGATAATGTGCTGTGTCACAGCACCTAATGGGTTTATCCTTCTGTACATACAGTTAGGGAAAAAATTATTTGATCCCCTGCTGATTTTGTACGTTTCCCCACTGACTAAGAAATGGTCAGTCCATAATTTTAATGGTAGGTTTATTTGGACAGTGAGAGACAGAATAACAACAAAAAATCCTGAAATATGCATTTCAGAACAGTTATATATTGATTTGCATTTTACTGAGTGAAATAAGTATTTGACCCCTTTGCAAAACATGACTTAGTACTTGGTGGCAAAACCCTTGTTGGCAATCACAGAGGTCAGACGTTTCTTGTAGTTGACCACCAGGTTTGCACACATCTCAGGAGGGATTTTGTCCCACTCCTCCTTGCAGATCCTCTACAAGTCATTAAGGTTTGGAGGCTGACGTTTGGCAACTCGAACCTTCAGCTCCCTCTACAGATTTTCTATGGGATTAGGGTCTGGAGACTTGCTAGGCCACTCCACAACCTTAATGTGCTTCTTCTTGATCCACACCTTTGTTGCCTTGGCTGTGTGTTTTGGATCATTGTTATGCTGGAATACCCATCCATGACCCATTTTCAATGCCCTGGCTGAGGGCATCCTTAAACTAAGACAAGGAAACAAGCAGATACAGAAGAAACAAGCTTGTTATCTGAGTGCCAGAGGGATTAAATCTCATTAAGCGTAGTGCCATGTGATTGGAGTAATGCAGATGTAGCACAATTATTCAAAAAGGGGCAAGATCTAAATCAGCAAACTACAGACCTGTGAGCTTAACTTTCCCAGTGGGTAAAATATTACATGATAGTATTCAGAACTATGTGATGACAAACAACATTAACCCCTTAACGACGTATGACGTACATGTACGTCATGAGGTTGCGGTCCCTAAAGGACCAAGGACATACATGTACGTCATGGAATTCCAGGTTCGAATGGCTAAATAAAAGTGACCGCACCGTGTGTGTGCGGCCGGTCCTTAACACCTTAAAGACCCATGACGGTCCAGGAATTCCGGGCTCCCCGCGCGGCTGCACCCCGTTCGGGGAGTCTGGATTCGGATTCGCAAATAAAAAAAAAATTATCCCTGGCCCTTAAGTGACCACCGCATGCATGCACGTCCGGTCCTTAAGGGGTTAAGGAAAAGCTAAATAACATTTTTTTAACTAAAAAGTTGACTGTTCTTATATTTATCAGGCTAAACAAAACAATTAATGGAATTGTATGACCCTGTTATAACAAAATCCTGTATATCAGTGGCTCTCAACCTGTGGGTCGGGACCCCTTAGGGGGTCGAATGACGATTTGCCAGGGGTCGCCTAAAACCATCAGATTTTTATATTTCGATTCATAACAGTAGTAAAATTACAGCGATGAAGGAGCAACGAAAATAATTTTACTGTTAGGGGTCGCCACAACTCTGGACATTTTATCAAAGGGTCGCGGCACTAGAAAGGTTGAGAACCACTGCTGTATATTGTAATGTAAATAACATGTCCCCATTCCCTGTTGTTAACTCATGTTTTGTATTTCCAGAGAACACCTTGGTCTTTCCAAACGGACTGTCCCATCAGGGCAACATCTTAGTGTTTTGCAAGCAGGAAAATCCATTCACTACCTCATAGATTGGGAAATTGAAATGTGCCAGTGGAGGAGAAGAAACAGATGTGAAACGCGCCGGGTCGGATACAGTACAGAGAAAGAATACAGTAGCATGTGGGTTTAAAGACGTCTTCACTGCAGAAAGCTGTACTCTTACTGCATTTTCTTATCCAGCAATTACACCACTTACCTTGCGGATTGTTAGAAAATAAAGGATGGGCATGTTTAACTCTTATCCCTGCCCAGAGAGATGCTGGGCCTATTAGTCACAATGCCCAAGAGGAAATGGAGCAATTTTGATTGGCCCGTTGAGTTAACCCTTTGAATGCCAGAGAGGTATCCAATGCATTGTGTTGCAATGAGGTGCATACCTCTCTGGCACTCAAAGGATGGGGACAATACCTTTCTGTTAGTTAGTGGGTTAAACGCTCCACTTAAAGCAGAACTTTCACGCAAATTAAAGTGCCCCCCAAATTATTATTCACATAGCGATACGAGTATCAATACTAGTATTATCCTGAATAAGTCTGGCATTATTAAGAAATCCAACTTGTTCCGAGACGCACAGGCAGGCTTCTTGCTGTAGTGGCATCTGTGTGCCTGCTCCGTTAGTCACTTCCTGTACCTTAAGGTACAAAGCAACTCCCACTCACCAATCCTAGAGGAGACAGGTACGGACAGAGCAGATGCACAGATGCCTCTTCGTCAAGATGCCTGTCGTTGAGTCTCCGAACAAGTTGGATTTCTCAGTAATACCGGACTTATTCAGGATAATACTAGTATTGATATGCGTATCGCTACGTGCATAATGATTTGAGGGCACTTTAACTTGAGTGAAAGTTCCGCTTTAAATCAATAGCAATTTTGGAAATTGATATTCTCGCTCTATGCTGCATCTTATTTGCACCAAAATTACACCAGTTCTTTTTTTAAATAGGAACAACTGTTTTTATAGAAAATATGTCAGTGGCTTGGATTTCGTTGCAGTTGATAACTTTATTGAGGATTTATTTATTTTTTTTACAAATCGCTACATAGACTTCAGTGAATATCTGTCAGTTAAAGCCATTGATAATAGCAATCTAGGCCTGTGTGTAATTCTGTTGTGGCCAACACAAGAAATGCAGCCAATATCTAAATGAGCAGTAAACTTTTATTATAAAGAAAACCAAACCATACATAGTGGGACTTTCCCGTTAATTATAACAAGTCCACTCCCACTGGTGGGAGATACATTAATACAGAGTTATTACAGTTTAAAGGGATAGTAATACTTCGTTTTAACTTTATTTTATTTTGTAGGCATTAAAAAAAACATGAAGAATGATATAAGTCTTATCTCTCAAACCTTTATGGTTTGAGAGATATTCACAAGCAAAGTTTCCCCCTCCCACCCCTTTTACTGATGTAACACTGCTCAGCCAGATCAGAAGGGAGGTGCCCAGGTAGACTGCAGAGAGGGACAATCTTCAATTAAGATAAGGGAAAAACCTGAAAAACTTGTTAAGGGGGGCAGGGATTTCATTGTTCTCATAGGAAGAAGATTGTCCCCTTCTTTTATCTGTCTGGTCTATGGACTGGATTCCACATCTGAGAAGAGAGAAGGGGCGGGAGGGGGAAACTTTGCTTGTGAATATCTCTCAAACCATAAAGGTTTCAGAGATAAGATTATATCATTCTTCATGTTTTTTTAATGCCTACAAAATAAAATAAAGTTAAAACAAAGTATTACTATCCCTTTAAACTGTTGTTTTTTCTTATATTACACAGTTACTGACAGTGCCACAGTTAATCTGGTATTTTATGGGTGAGATGAGCCACAGGCTACAATTCTCCACAGAATCTGAAAGGAACAGCTTCTTCACTTTATGAAAGCTTCAGCTGTAATAATCTTCGAATTAATTATCTCCGAGCAACGGGAGTATCCGTGTTTCTCTAAGCAAGAAAGTCCTGAACATATATTTTTCATAATAGTTTTTTTTGTTTTGTTTTTTAAGTGCCAAGGCTTTGTCAGAACTGTCCATCTATTGCTGGAAAAGTGAACAATGAACTGAGCATGCTCATGGATATGACAATTTTACGTGCGTACACAAACTCTATGCAGAAAATATAACATGTTAAAAGGTATTTATAACCCCAGAAATAAACGTTTGTTTTATAGGAATGTTGATGTTGAAATACAAGAATGCTATCATCCCCTAATAGTGAACAACCACTTACCTTAATCTAGACAGAAAATCCTAGTGTCCATTATGAATCAGTTCTGTATGGGCTTCTTCTCCAAAATGAATCTCTGCTCGGTATTGGATATCATGGCTCCAGAGTTACACGGAATTCTTTGTAGCCAGATTCCAAAACCAGATAATAATGTCACGCTATAAAGGCATTTCTGATTATCCCTTATACTTTTTATTTAATACTCTATACCGTTCTAAATGTTCATATCCATCTAGCTTAATTGTAATCTTATTTAAAGTTTCCCTTCCCGCCCCCTTTCCCAACATCATTCTTCTGCCTTCAGATCTGAAAGCCGGTCTGTGATCCGTCATGAACGGCTTTCAGATCTGATGGAAGAAAAGCGATGTCGGGAAAAGGGGCGGGAGGCCGGAAACTTTAAAATAAGATTCAAATAAAACTACATCGATATGGACATTTCGAACGCACAGGGTATTATAAAAAAGTATCCTATATAATAATTCTCTAAATCGTGTGTAACGCTGCGACATGTGCAGTAGACACTGCTGCGTGTGCTGCAGTCATGTGCAGTAGAGACTACCAGCGCCGCTGCTGGTGCGGTCATCCTCTACTGCACGTGACTGCCCCGCGACCGGGTGGCAGTGGCATTGTGGCCCGTGTAACGGGCTGTTCAATAGTATGAAATAATAGGATATGCCTGTATAGCGTGACATTACTATCGCTTGAAGTCTTTTTTTTTAAGAGGATATGTTTGAGTCATTGAGTCAGTCAACAAAGAAACATTTGCACCTCTGCGGGCATGATGTGACTGGTACCCTTCTTGTTCCAGTCCACTCAAATCTAGGGGTGGAAGTGTCCAAATGAGACAAGTCACATTATAAAGCTGGCGAGGCTTGACTGGGGTGGGTGGATCTGTAGCAGAGGAGGTGGAGTTTGCCATTAAAACAGGCAGATAGTGTGAGGAACAGGGTGGAGAGAGGCGGAACTGGCAGTGAAGTGGGCGGAGTTACAAGACAACTCACCAAGCCTTGAGAAACAGCCTCTGTTTACGGAGAACTGGTAATTAAATATCAAAAAACAGTCTGTCCGGGTCAGATTAGGACATTTCCCAGATAAGGACACAATTTCCAGTTGTAATTTTGGGGAACCAGTTTACTTAGAATTGATTCGCAATGGTTATTACGATTTTCATTCCAGATTAAGGTCAGCGGGGGTTATTCGTAGGCTGTGTTAATGTCTCTTTAATTGTTTATCTCTTTCCATTTGTTCAGTGTAGGCTGATGCATGAAGAAGTATTGGATCAATTCCCGAGCAAACCAACTGAATCGGTATCCCATTTAAAAGGGCGAAAGTGCGTGCAACCTTTTCACAGAGTTACCATGTCGCCATAATAAAAATGTCAATATGAGAATCTCGCACTGCATGACAGCGCGAGATTCTCATGTTGACTACTGAAATGTCACCTGCTGCCCTGGCTGTATCATATTCTGCTGCCCGGCTGTATCATATCCTGCTGCCCGGCTGCATCATATCCTGCTGCCCCGGAGCTGTAATATCGTTAACATCACTGCATCTCTGGCTTACAATGGTGCTTTCTTTCTTTAAGCCACGCTATTAACATTATAACAACTACGGGGCAGCAGATGCTTAAAGGAGCAGTAAACTTTTTTATGAAAAAAAAAGTTATATTTTATAGAGCATTTCCTGCTGAATAAAACAAGGGTACTCCCATCGCTGTCGGATGTTTTATTCAAAACTTATAGAAGTTCAAATAAACAGGAAGTGGATTTACTGTGTTTACTTCCTGATAGTTCTAACTGACAGGAAGTGAATTTGCTGTGTTCACTTCCTGATAGTTCTAACTGACAGGAAGTGACTCAGCAGTTTCCATCACATTCTACCAGGTCAGTACAATACAGTACATTATGGGATGTGACCTAACAGTAAGCGACCTGACCATTTCTCGCTGTCATACAGTGCGAGATTATCATGTCGCCATGTTTATTATGGCGACCTGGTAACTATCATTTGATCTCACGCTCTTTCATATGTGACCTTTTAAAAGTAACCCAACTGAATCATTAAATATTTCCATTGATTTAAGTTTAGACCTTGAATGCTAGACAGGTCCCTAATGCATTGCGTAGATCAGATGGATTTATTTCAAGAGGGAACATACAGGGTGTATACTGTGTACCATAAAAAATTCAGGTATAATACTCACCAGGGTATAATACACAGGTACAAATTATACCCAATATTTTAGGAGAAAACAAACATAGTAACATAGCTGACGAGGCTGTAAAAAGACATGTGTCCATCAAGTCCAGCCCATGCCAAAAACACCTCTATTGATTCAGAGAAGGCAAAAAAAAAAAAATGATGTGATTTCAAATTAAGCCCCAAGTGGATAAAAAAAATTCCTTCCTGACTAGGGTTGCCACCCAGCCGGTATTTTACCGGCAGGCCGGTAAAAAATTGGCTTCTGTCCAATGTTAAGTCTATGGAGGGAATGCCATGGCCGGTATTTTTTTGAAGAAAAGGTGGCAACCCTATTCCTGACTCCAAATGACGGTCAGAGTATAATATGTATAATACGCACCCTTGTTTTCAATGTCTCACTAAAATAAATTTACTTTGGGCGCCCTGACGCCTCCCGCCACCAGGTACAATCCACTTCCCTTTGCCTCCTGCCCTGCTTCAACTCATCCCCGGAGTCGTCTGTGATCAGCTGTGCACAGCAGGGGGCAGTCTTGCATCTGCCGCCCGCTTCCAGCAAATCCCTGTGAGGATCTTTTTCATTTAAGCCAATGGTAATACCTCAAGGTCCTCGCAGATAGGGTTGCCACCTTTTCCTCAAAAAAATACCGGCCTTGGCATTCCCTCCATAGACTTAACATTGGACAGAAGCCAATTTTTTACCAGCCTGCCGGTAAAATACCGTCTGGGTGGCAACCCTACTCGCAGGACAATACAGTAATCCAATGTATAGATTGCTCCGCAATGGATGTACTGTATTGCCCTATGAGGACCTTAAAGGAGCAGTAAACTTTTTTTTATGAAAGCACATATTTTATAGATATTTTCCTGCTGAGTAAAACAAGGTCACTCCCATCGCTGTCAGATGTTTTATTCAAAATGTATATCAGTTTAAATAACCAGGAAGTGAATTTACTGTGTTTACTTCCTGATAGTTCTAACTGACAGGAATTGAATTTACTGTGTTTACTTCCTGATAGTTCTAACTGACAGGAAGTGTATTTACTGTGTTTATTTCCTGATAGTTCTATCTGACAGGAAGTGAATTTACCATGTTTACTTCCTGATAGTTCTAACTGACAGGAAGTGACTCAGCAGTTTCTATCACATTCTATGGAGAACTGTATGTCTCTGACTTTTCTCTCCATTAGAATCTAACAGGAAATATAATTAGAATTTGACCACTAGAGGGCACTGCTTATGTAAAAAAACATGGGTTTAAACTGTAATAACTCTGGAAATATAAATCTCACGGCAGTGGGAGTACCCTTATTTTACTCAATAGGAAAATCTCTACAATATGTATTTTTTCATAAGAAAAGTTTACTGCTCCTTTAAGGTCTTCCCATTGGCTTAAAGCTGAACTACCATCCTATATAAAGCCCTTCCCCCCAATAATTAGGCATACAGCGATTAGCTTCTTAACAGTGATATTATTGGACAAAAGGTTCTGAAGTATTCCTTCTTTTTCTGAAAATGACGGCCAGGCTTCTTGCTTTAGAGCCGTCTGCGAGCCTCAAACGTCAGTCCCTTCTGGTACTTTAAAGTACCATGCAACGTCTCCTAGAGGAGACCGGGACGGACAGTGCAGGGGTGAAGACGTCTATAAGCCAAGATGTATGTGTGCAAGCCTGGCCGCCGGTCTCAGAAGAAGGATGACTTCAGAACCTGGTACTTGTGTCTGATAATAGCACTATTAAGAAGCTAATCGCCATATGCCTAATTTTTTTTTGGGGGGACTTTAACCCCTTAACGACCAGCGGTCCCGGGGTGTGTGGTCCTTTAAGGACCAGATATGGAATTTCGGCGTGCCGCCCCACATGACTGATCACATGGGGCGGCACGCCGAACGGAGGGACTGAAAGAGATCGCTCCGGTCTTGGAGCAATCAAATTCAGTCCCCGGTATTACTCACCGCGCTCCAGCAGTGAGTCCTTAAGTGCCGGACCAGCGTGACGGTCTGGGTACGTCACCGGACGTGAAGGGGTTAAATGAAAAAAGTTCTCGCAGGGATTTGCTGGAAGCGGGCGGCAGATATAAGAATGCTACCCACCGTGCACAGCTGGTTTCATTCGTCTCTGGGGGTGAGTTGAAAAGGCAGGAGGCAAAGGGAAGCAAAAAAATATACATCATTTTATTACTTGCGTATAATACGCAGGGCCGGACTGACAGGACCCAGGGCCCCTGGTCTAAAAAGAGGTCTGGGCCCCCTGCAGAAATCTCCACATTGCCCCTTCATCTCCACAATGCCCACATTTCCACATTGCCCCTTCCACAATGCCCCCATCTCCACAATGCCCCTTTCATCTCCACAGTGCCCCTTCCACAATGCCCCCTTCATCTCCACAATGTCCCCTTTATCTCCACAATGCCCCCTTCATCTCCACATCTCCCCTTCCAAAATGCCCCCATCTCCACTTCATCTCCGCATCGCCCCTTCCACTATGCCCCTTCATCTCCAAACTGCCCCTACCTCCAGTCCCTGGTGGCCTAACGGCGCGGCTTAACAGATCTTTGAGAAGTCCCGCGCGCCTCTAGTAATGCAGAGGCTCGGAGATGATGTCATCTCCCAGCACTCTGTATTACTGGAACGGCTTGCCGGCGGCCGTAGTTGGAGAGCAGCTGAGCAGCGCTACAGACGGGCCCCTAAGTGGCAGGCGGACACAATTAAAATTATAATTTCTGGAAGCGGCAGCAGGCCCCCTTCGGTCCCGGGCCCTCGGTCCGTGACCAAATGCCCGTATGGTCAGTCCACCCCTGATAATACGCACCCCCCACTTCAAATAAGGTGAAGAGTGGCAAAACTGTGTGTATTATACACAGGATTTTACGGTATTAGTAGGCAAAACAGGAAGGTCTGATAAAGAGTAACTTATTTGGTGGCAGGTAAGCTTACATAATTCTTAAAGGAGAAAGAGGAAAAATGGCACAATAAAACTTGTATGAAAGCAACACAGTAAAGGCCACTATATTAGGCAAAGATGGTAATAACATAATACCACAATAAAATATATTGCGATATACATAGACGGCAATATGTGAGGCATAAGACATAACAATACATGACCTGATCCTGTGGGAGCAGCAAAGAAAGAGGAAGAGTTACAGATTACATCACTGTTTTAAGGGAATGATGGCCTATGATTGGTCAAGGGGAGGAGTGTGTTTCTGTTCTGTTTGTTAACAATACATTTTTTTCTTTGCTGCTGAGGTGGCAGTGGAGAAGGAATTAACATACTATGAAGCCTCCGTGTTTTCCATAAAATTCTCATTTCTCTGGGTTATGAGTCAAGTTTTGAACTTGACCGACTTGTGTCTTTTTTCAACCTAATTTACTATGTAACTATGTTCAAGAGGTTAAAGGACACAATTAAATCATTAGGAATCTGAAGAATTTTTGTTTCATCTCCATGGTAAAGTTTTTGTGCACCAGCGTACATTGTCTTATATATCTATCAACAAGCAGCATAATAAAAATTCAATTCAGCAAATAGATTTAGTAAATATCTTTATATTACCGTTGGAGACCTCTCTAGCATCTAAATGGTTCAAGTCATAACAATATGAGCGTATTTCAGGGGATAAATCCTACTTTCAGGGAAAATCAAGCTTTGGTAGAGATTTCTCTTTTCATATGTGCAATAAAATTGTAAAAATTAATAAAGAAAGAGATTTCAAAGTGCATTTTCTTTAGTCTTTTAATAAAAAAAAAAAATCATAGCCTGAAGTCGAAAGGTACATTTCCATTAGATGGATATTGAGACTGAAATGAGAAGGCGACTGATACAATGTAATGTCAGGAGGTCACGGGAGTTTAGAAATGGATGAGCCTATCCCTAATAATCTACAGTCAAGAGGTCACCCTACATTACTGAAACAACAGGCTCCCTCGAAATCAGTCCTGTTAATCTGCAGTCAGGAGATCACTTCGCATCAACATACCTGGGAATTATCAAAATGAGCTGGCACTGAAATCTTTGAAATGTTAACCCTTAAACTTCCCCAGAGTGTACATTTCAGGAGAGACATCCCTACGGTTCACTATAGAGATATCGGCATCTATTTGGTGACCAACCAAACATGTTGCATGCATATAAATGGCAAGATCAGAATGTTGCATGCATCAATAGGGCTTAAAGGGACATTAATGTCCAATAAAAATTGTTCTTGTTTTGTAGAGTTTAAAAAAATTATGTGGCACAAATCCCATCTCTCAATCCTTTACGGTTTGAGAGATATCCGCATCTAAAGTTCCCCCTCCCTCCCCTTCTCCTCAGGTCAGCGATCTACTGACAGCAGGAAATCTCGGTCCTGGGACCGGCCGGTGGCTCTTCAGCAGAGCAGAAGCAGTGATATTTAAAAAGAATGACTTCACTGGAATAGTCTGCAAAGTGTGCCTGTTTTGCAAGCACACTTTGTAGACCATTACAACAAAGTAATTATTTTCCCATATTGCTATTGCGGCTCTGCTGAAGAGCCGCCTCGTGTCGGCCGACACGGATCTCCTTCTGTCAGCTTTACAGCTGACATCAGGAGAGGGGGGAACTTGAGGGTGTGGATATCTCTCAAACCGTAAAGGTTTGAGAGATGGGATTTGTGCCATTTTTTTTTTTTTTTTTTAAATCTACGAAACAATAAAACATTTATATTGGTCGTTACTGTTACTTTAAGTGTTGCCGTAGCCCCCATCTTTACCTTAACCTGTCTTCATAAAGATATTCAAGTGACTGCATTATTAATGGCCAAATTATCTACCTTTCCAACCTCTGATACAGGCAACCTGAGATCTTTCTAGCACCCACAGGTGTAAGGTGGAAATAAATAGGTGTAAAGCTCAGTATTCACTTAAGCAAAATAATAAGGTGTGTGCTTTTTAGGGTTGAAAAAGTAGGTTAAAGAGGACTAATCACCTTTCCAAAGCCAACCCTCTGCGTCGTGGTTTTAGACCCGGGTGCCAGGACACTTCTGTGTACCTTGGGCAGCTATACTTTTCATTTGAAAACTTTTACAAAAATGTACATTTTTAGCTCCAAATGTATATTTTTGGAAACTAATATGTCTGATATTCTGATTGTTAGACCCAATAATAATACATATCTCCCAAATGGCCAAAGAGGGACACTTGTGTTTTAGGTGGTTTGCTGGGGGGCATGGCTGATGGACGGGGTGTTACAGAGAATCTTTAGGTTATTTCATGACCTACTGACACCTCTTTATGTAAATAAATAAATGATTCAGAGCAAGATCAAGGTATTTTATTTACACACATGTCATTTTTATTAGGATATGTTAGCTCTCCATTAGGGGACTGGTTATTTGAAATCCTGGGAGATATGTCAAACAGGGACAATTATTGAGGAATGTTAGGTTACGTCATGACCTATGGATCGCTCTGCAGGTAACTGACACAAGTATTTTATTTGCACACACTAATTTATAGACATACTAGCATTGTGGGACGGCGTTGCCCGTCTGTTTTTTTTATCCTTGTATTCAGTAATCTTAACCCCTTAACGCCCCTTGACAGTCATAGTACGTCATGGGTCAATAGCCGTCACAACATACAGTTTCATATCCTGGACACAGAACACACTGCAAGGGGGGTATCTTAGAAGCTCCTACAGCTTAGACCTGTATGTGTCCATATACAAGTGTATGGTGTGGGAGACTGTAAGATGCCCCCCCCGCAGTGTGTTCTGTGTCCAGGATATGAAACTGTATGCTGTGAATACTCACCCTGGAAGGATATGCACTTTATGCCCCCACCCGTACTGCTGCTGTTGTGTCCGTGACCGAGTGGCTGCATGATGAAAATTGTGTGTGTGTGTGTGTGGGGGGGGTTGTGTGTGTCTATTATAGTGCTAATGTAACTATGCTCTGCAGAGCTTTTGTAATCGCGTGAAAGTTCCGCTTTAATGGTTTGAGAGGTGGGACAGGGGTCAATTAGTTTCATTTTTTAATGGATATAAGAGTCATTTTTTAAATCAGACAATACTATCCCTTTAAATAAACATTCCTGTGAGTTTTATTGCTGTGGTGAAATGTGATACACTTATATACACACCTCACAGTCTGATCTCCTAAACAACAGGGACACCAGGGTGATACACTTATATACACACCACACAGTCTGATCTCCTAAACACAGGGACACCAGGGTGATACCACTTCTATACACACACCACACAGTCTGATCTCCTAAACATAGGGACACCAGGGTGATACACTTATATACACACCAACACAGTCCTGATCTCCTAAACACAGGGACACCAGGGGTGATACACTTCTATACACACCACACAGTCTGATCTCCTAAACACAGGGACACCAGGGTGATACACTTATATACACACCACACAGTGTGATCTCCTAAACACAGGGACACCAGGGTGATACACGTATATACACACCCCACAGTCTGATCTCCTAAACACAGGGACACCAGGGTGATACACTTCTATACACACCACACAGTCTGATCTCCTAAACACAGGGACACCAGGGTGATACACTTATATACACACCACACAGTCTGATCTCCTAAACACAGGGACACCAGGGTGATACACTTATAATACACACCTCACAGTCTGATCTCCTAAACACAGGGACACCAGGGTGATACACTTATATACACACACCACACAGTCTGATCTCCTAAACACAGGGACACCAGGGTGATACACTTATATACACACCACACTAGTCTGATCTCCTAAACACAGGGACACCAGGGTGATACACTTCTATACACACCACACAGTCTGATCTCCTAAACACAGGGACACCAGGGTGATACACTTATATACACACCACACAGTGTGATCTCCTAAACACAGGGACACCAGGGTGATACACGTATATACACCCCCACAGTCTGATCTCCTAAACACAGGGACACCCAGGGTGATACACTTCTATACACACCACACAGTCTGATCTCCTAAAACACAGGGACACCAGGGTGATACACTTATATACACACCACACAGTCTGATCTCCTAAACACAGGGACACCAGGGTGATACACTTACTTATACGACACCTCACAGTCCTGATCTCCTAAACACAGGGACACCAGAGTGATACACTTATATACACACTGCACAGTCTGATCTCCTACACACAGGGACACCAGGGTGATACACTTATATACACACCACACAGTCTGATCTCCTAAACACAGGGACACCAGGGTGATACACTTATATACACACCACACAGTCTGATCTCCTAAACACAGGGACACCAGGGGTGATACACTTATATATACAAACCACACAGTCTGATCTCCTAAACACAGGGACACCAGGGTGATACACTTATATACACACCACACAGTCTGATCTCCTAAACACAGGGACACCAGGGGTGATACACTTATATACACACCACACAGTCTGATCTCCTAAACACAGTGGACACCAGGGTGATACACTTCTATACACACCACACAGTCTGATCTCCTAAACACAGGGACACCAGGGTGATACACTTATATATACACCACACAGTCCGATCTCCTAAACACAGGGACACCAGGGTGATACACTTATATACACACCACACAGTCTGATCTCCTACACACAGGGACACCAGGGTGATACACTTATATACACCCCACACAGTCTGATCTCCTAAACACAGGGACACCAGGGTGATACACTTATATACACACCACACAGTCTGATCTCCTAAACACAGGGACACCAGGGTGATACACTTATATATACACACCACACAGTCTGATCTCTAACACACAGGGACACCAGGGTGATACACTTATATACACACCACACAGTCTGATCTCCTAAACACAGGGACCCAGGGTGATTACACTTATATACACACCACACAGTCTGATCTCCTAAACACAGGGACACCAGGGTGATACACTTCTATACACACACACAGTCTGATCTCCTAAACACAGGACATCAGGGTGATACACTTATATACACATCACACAGTCTGATCTCCTAAACACAGGGACACCAGGGTGATACACTTCTATACACCACACAGTCTGATCTCCTAAACACAGGGACACCAGGGTGATACACTTATATACACACCACACAGTCTGATCTCCTAACACAAGGACACCAGGGTGATACACTTATATACACACCTCACAGTCTGATCTCCTAAACACAGGGACACCAGGGTGATACACTTATATACACACCACACAGTCTGATCTCCTAAACACAGGGACACCAGGGTGATACACTTATATACACACCACACAGTCTGATCTCCTAAACACAGGGACACCAGGGTGATACACTTCTATACACACCACACAGTCTCGATCTCCTAAACACAGGGACATCAGGGTGATACACTTATATACACATCACACAGTCTGATCTCCTAAACACAGGGACACCAGGGTGATACACTTCTATACACCACACAGTCTGATCTCCTAAACACAGGGACACCAGGGTGATACACTTATATACACACCTCACAGTCTGATCTCCTAAACACAGGGACACCAGGGTGATACACTTATATACACACCACACAGTCTGATCTCTAAACACAGGGACACCAGGGTGATACACTTATATACACACCACACAGTCTGATCTCCTAAACACAGGGACACCAGGGTGATACACTTCTATACACACCACACAGTCTGATCTCCTAAACACAGGGACATCAGGGTGATACACTTATATAACACATCACACAGTCTGATCTCCTAAACACAGGACACCAGGGTGATACACTTCTATACACCACACAGTCTGATCTCCTAAACACAGGGACACCAGGGTGATACACTTATATACACACCACACAGTCTGATCTCCTAAACACAAGGACACCAGGGTGATACACTTCTATACACACCACACAGTCTAATCTCCTAAAACACAGGGACACCAGGGTGATACACTTATATACACACCACACAGTGTGATCTCCTAAACACAGGGACACCAGGGTGATACACGTATATACACACCCCACAGTCTGATCTCCTAAACACAGGGACACCAGGGTGATACACTTCTATACACACCACACAGTCTGATCTCCTAAACACAGGGACACCAGGGTGATACACTTATATACACACCACACAGTCTGATCTCCTAAACACAGGGACATCAGGGTGATACACTTATATACACATCACACAGTCTGATCTCCTAAAGACAGGGACACCAGGGTGATACACTTATATACACACCACACAGTTTGATCTCCTAAACACAGGGACAATCAGGGTGATACACTTATATACACACCACACAGTCTGATCTCCTAAACACAGGGACACCAGGGTGATACACTTCTATACACACCACACAGAGTGATCTCCTAAACACAGGGACACCAGGGTGATACACTTCTATACACACCACACAGTCTGATCTCCTAAACACAGGGACACCAGGGTGATACACTTATATACACACCACACAGTCTGATCTCCTAAACACAAAGGACACCAGGGTGATACACTTATATACACACCACACAGTCTGATCTCCTAAACACAGGAACACCAGGGTGATACACTTATATACACACCACACAGTCTGATCTCCTAAACACAGGGACACCAGGGTGATACACTTATATACACACCACACAGTCTGATCTCCTAAACACAGGGACACCAGGGTGATACACTTATATACACACCACACAGTCTGATCTCCTAAACACAGGGACACCAGGGTGATACACTTATATACACACCACACAGTCTGATCTCCTAAACACATGGACATCAGGGTGATACACTTCTATACACACCACACAGTCTGATCTCCTAAACACAGGGACACCAGGGTAATACACTTATATACACCACACAGTCTGATCTCCTAAACACAAGGACACCAGGGTGATACACTTATATACACACCACACAGTCTGATCTCCTAACACAGGGACATCAGGGTGATACACTTATATACACACCACACAGTCTGATCTCCTAAACACAGGGACACCAGGGTGATACACTTATATACACACCACATAGTCTGATCTCCTAAACACAGGGACATCAGGGTGATACACTTATATACACACCACACAGTCTGATCTCCTAAACACAGGGACACCAGGGTGATACACTTATATACACACCACACAGTCTGATGTCCTAAACACAGGGACACCAGGATGATACACTTATATACACACCACACAGTCTGATCTCCTAAACACAGGGACACCAGGGTGATACACTTATATACACAGCACACAGTGTGATCTCCTACACACAGAGACACCATCGTGATACACTTATATACACACCACACAGTCTGATCTCCTAAACACAGGGACACAAGGGTGATACACTTATATACACACCACACAGTCTGATCTCCTAAACACAGGGACACCAGGGTGATACACTTATATACACACCACACAGTCTGATCTCCTAAACACAGGGACACCAGGGTGATACAGTTATATACACACCACACAGTCTGATCTCCTAAACACAGGGGACACCAGGGGGATACACTTATATACACATCACACAGTCTGATCTCCTAAACACAGGGACATCAGGGTGATACGCTAATATACACACCACACAGTCTGATCTCCTAAACACAGGGACACCAGGGTGATACACTTATATACACACCACACAGTCTGATCTCCTAAACACAGGGACACCAGGGTGATACAGTTATATACACACCACACAGTCTGATCTCCTAAACATAGGGTAACCAGGGGGATACACTTATATACACACCACACAGTCTGATCTCCTAAACACAGGGACACCAGGGGGATACACTTATATACACATCACACAGTCTGATCTCCTAAACACAGGGACACCAGAGTGACTACACTTGTATACACACCACACAGTCTGATCTCCTAAACACAGGGACACCAGGGTGATACATTTCTATACACACCACACAGTCTGATCTCCTAAACACAGGGACACCAGGGTGATACACTTCTATACACACCACACAGTCTGATCTCCTAAACACAGGGACACCAGGGTGATTACACTTATATACACATCACACAGTCTGATCTCCTAAACACAGGACACCAGAGTGATACACTTAATATACACACCACACAGTCTGATCTCCTAAACACAGGAACACCAGGGTGATACACTTATATACACACCACACAGTCTGATCTCCTAAACACAGGGACACCAGGGTGATACACTTATATACACACCACACAGTCTGATCTCCTAAACACAGGAACACCAGGGTGATACACTTATATACACACCACACAGTCTGATCTCCTAAACACAGGAACACCAGGTGATACACTTATATACACACCACACAGTCTGATCTCCTAAACACAGGGACACCAGTGGGATACACTTATATACACATCACACAGTCTGATCTCCTAAACACAGGGGCACCAGGGTGATACACTAATATACGCACCACACAAAGGTGTCACTAGGTCATGAAATAAACTAAAAATTCTCATTAATAACCCCACCCCCAGAAACACCCCTAAAATAAAAGTGTACACCTCTTTGGTCATTTGAAATATTGGGAGTATGTAGGATGGTAGTTTTTAACATGAATATTTTTATATCAGATCAAATGATCTCACTTTAATCCTACAGAACGTGATTCAGGGACAGTTAGTTATACGGCTGAAGCTTCTACTCCGCACTCTGTTGAGCAGTTAATGAGACAGGGAAACGATTTTGAAATTTTAACAGTTAATGAGGCTGATGTACTAAGTCAAACTCGAGTAATTACAAAGTAAACCAGCTGCACAAGAAGCGGAACATAAATATTCTTATTTATGTAAAGGGATAGTAATGTTTCACAATAAAAGCAGCTCCAATTAATCTACATAGTATTTGGGCATGGAGAGTGTTATTTCAATTCTGTCAGAGTTGTACTTAGCATATGGAATGTGATTGGAACAGCGTAGGTTCCACAATTAATATACATTAATATGGTACCAAACATGAATGTCTCCTTAACTGCACATTTGTTGGTGATTTGGATACCATGACACTCAGGCCATTTTTAAATCTGCAAACTTGAACTGAGGTGATAGGTCCACTTTAGCCACTGAAGGCTAGATAACTCTCTAGTAGTGTTGAGCGAGCGTGCTCGGCCCGATGCTCGGATCGGCTCGAGCATCGCTCTGCTCGGCACATGGCGGTACTCGTCGAGTACCGCCATGTGCTCGCCCGCCATGTTCGAGGTGGCGGGGATCTGTGCCGGAGGAGGCACAGATCTGAAGACGCTCCGCTGGACCACCAGGGACTGGAGGTACGGGGGCATTGCGGAGATGAAGGGGGACAGTGTGGAGATGAAGGGGGACATTGTGGAAGAGGGGCATAGAGGAGATGAAGGGGGACATTGTGGAAGAGGGGCATAGCGGAGATGAAGGGGGACATTGTGGAAGAGGGGCATAGCGGAGATGAAGGGGGACATTGTGGAAGAGGGGCATAGACTCTATGCCCCTCTTCCACAATGTCCCCCTTCATCTCCGCTATGCCCCTCTTCCACAATGTCCCCCTTCATCTCCTCTATGCCCCTCTTCCACAATGTCCCCCTTCATCTCCGCTATGCCCTCTTCCACAATGTCCCCCTTCATCTCCTCTATGCCATAGAGGAGATGAAGGGGGACATTGTGGAAGAGGGGCCATAGCGGAGATGAAGGGGGACATTGTGGAAGAGGGGCATAGAGGAGATGAAGGGGGACATTGCGGAGATGAAAGGGGGACATTGCGGAGATGAAGGGGGGGCATTGACCAGGGCACCCTCCCCTCATCAGAGCAGGGGGTGCCTGGTGTAATGCTCGTGTCGCCCCATTCTATTCAATGGGGCTCGGGTGCTCGGCCCGAGCACTCGAGCCTCAGGGGGGTGCTCGGTCAGAGCACCCGAGCACCCGAGCATCGGGTTGTGCTCGCTCAACACTACTCTCTAGCATTCAGGTGGTTAGAAAGCCTGCTTTAAAGGGATAGTAATGTTTCACAAAAACAGCAGCTTCAATTAATATTCATAGTATTTGGGACATGGAGAGTGTTATATCAATACTGTCAGAGTTGTAGTTCAAGAGTAATTGAATGATAAAGCATCCCCCCTCCCGTCCCTTTTACTGATGTAACACTGCTCACCTCAGAGCAGCAAGACTGTCCGGATGGATCACAGAGAGGGGACAGTCCTTCAGTGATCATAAGGAAAAACCTGAAAACCTGTCAAGGCTGGCAGTAAGAAGATTGTCCCTTGATGTGATCTGTTCGGTCAATAGACCAGATTCCACATCTGAGGGGAGGTGTCTTACACAAGGTAAAAGGGGTGGGAGGGGGAACTTTATCATTCAATTACTCTTGAAGTACAACTCTGACAGTATTGAAATAACACTCTCCATGGCCCAAATACTATGAATATTAATTGAAGCTGCTGTTTTTGTGAAACATTACTATCCCTTTAAAGCAGGCTTTCTAACCACCTGAATGCTAGAGAGTTATCTAGCCTTCAGTGGGCTAAAGTGGACCTATCACCCTTAATTCAAGTTTGCATATTTAAAAATGGCCTGTGTGTCATGGTATCCAAATCACCAACAAATGTGCAGTTAAGGAGACATTCATGTTTGGTACCATATTAATGTATATTAAATTGTGGAACCTACGCTGTTCCAATCACATTCCATATGCTAATAAAGATTTTCAGTAAAGTTTCATATGCTGATGTAGGTGTTCAGTGACATTTCATATGCCGATTACGCTCTGTTCTGCACCAGGAGACTTTCACTTTTTTCCAGAAATATTTTCTAAACTATACATCTGCTGGACTTTTAGTTAACATGACATATAGGTAGTTTTGACTGACATTTTAAAATTGTAAAAAAAAATCAAGGTGACAGGTCCACTTTAAAAGCCTCATTTTAAAGGGATAGTAATGTTTCATAATAAAAGCAGCTCTAATTAATCATCATAGTATTTGGACTTTGGAGAGTGTTATTTCAATTCTGTCAGAGTTGTAGTACAAGAGTAATTCGATGACAAAGTGTCCCCTCCCGCCCTTTTACTGATGTAACACTGCTCAGCCAGAGCAGAAGGGAGGTGCCCAGGTAGACTGCAGAGAGGGACAATCTTCAATTAAGATAAGGGAAAAACCTGAAAACTTGTCAAGGGGGGCAGGGCTTTCATTGTTCTCATAGAAGAAGATTGTCCCCTGCTGTTATCTGTCTGGTTCTATGGACTGGATTCCACATCTGAGAAGAGATGGCTTACACTAGGTAAAAGGGGCGGGAGGGGAACTTGCTTGTGAATATCTCTTAAACCATAAAGGTCTGAGAGATAAGACTTATATCGTTCTTCATGTTTTTTAATGCCTACAAAATAAAATAAAGATAAACAAAGTATTACTATCCCTTTAACTCAATAGGAATGTTGGACTTTTTTTGTGTTTCTTATGGTGATTTATTTCAGATTAGCTCTGATTATGTATATGGCCAAATTCATAAATAGAGGTGATTGAAATTAAGCCTTTCAGTGTCAGCGTCATGGGCACTTCATTACACTGCCATGCACTGTGCTTCCCATACACAAAGATTTAACTTTTTTGAGTGCCAGTTAGGATCTAACGCGTTGCGTTGCAATGCTTTGGATACCTTCTTTGGTACTCAGAGGTTTAACCCCTTGAGTGCCAGAGAGGTACGTTCCGTTCCTCTCTTGCACTCACAAGGTTAAAGGAGCAGTTAACTTAAAGAAGCAGTAAACTTTTTTTTATGAAAATATATATATTGTAGGGATTTTCCTATTGAGTAAAATAAGGGTACTCCCACTGCCCAGAGATTTATATTTCCAGAGTTATTACAGTTTAAACCATGTTTTTTTTACATTAGCAGTGCCCTCTAGTGGTCAAATTCTAATCAGATTTCCTGTTAGATTTCTAATGGAGAGGAAAGTCAGAAAAGTCAGAGACATACAGTTCTCCACAGAATGTGATAGAAACTGCTGAGTCCACTTCCTGTCAGTTAGAACTATCCGGAAGTAAACACATTAAATTCACTTCCTGTCAGAACTACCAGAAGTAATCACACAGTAAATTCACTTCCTGTCAGAACTATCAGGAAGTAAACACAGTAAATTCACTTCCTGTCAGTCAGAACGTCCAGGAAGTAAACACAGTAAATTCACTTCCTGGTTATTTGAATTGTTATACATTTTGAATAAAACATCTGACAGCAGTGGAAGTGACCTTGTTTTATGCAGCAGGAAATGCTCTATAAAATGTGTTTTCATAAAAAAAAAGTTTACTGCTCCTTTAAAGAAAACACACATCAGGGCTTTTCCTGGTCAGTAAAACTCTCACTGCAGGGAGATTTTCATTCAGTCGTTGTTACAGCTGAAATGTGAATGCTTTAAAATCAACTGTTGGCAACAGAAGCCAACTAGAACATAAAATACATTTTTATAATGCACTTTATGTGAGAACTTGAGTCATGGGCTACTCATCTCCATAGTAAACAATAGGAACAGCACCACCTGGTGCCCTGGACAATAATTCAAGATTAAATTAAAAAAGTTTCAAATGAAATATTTCCCCAGCAGTGACAAAAGCATTATAACATATATATTTATTTTTTATTAAGAAACATTCCAATGCATTATTTTACGCAAAGATTTCTGGGAATAAATATTCTATTTCTTCAAAATATTATCTATATTATCGTTTTGTTGGAGTAACAAACGCACAGGTTTTGTCTTTGTAGCAATTTATTTTAATCACGAATGCCTTGTATTAGATTACACACGCTATCTGTTTCTTGGGATATTATAATTTATCACGTTTTCTGTACCTCTTGAAATGCCATTCCATTTACCAGAAGAAATTAACAAATCAATCAAGACATGTTCCATGGATCGATCACCCAGTTATTATATGTGGATTGACCCATGGAACCTTGGGGCAATTCTCATTGTAATACTGCAGATTGAATGTATGATTTGATGTGAGACTATTACTCTAATCCACATCATTGCAAAGGATTCACTTTGTATAATTTAACCAGGACTTGAAGGTGGTTGGATTTTTTTGTAGGTCACAAATGCTTACGACCCAGTTCCAGTTCTTACATTTCCTTAATACAATCTGGTGTCTATAAATGAGATGCGTACAGATTTCTTTTGAGCAGAGGCCATAGGAAAGATTCTTGAGCAGATCATTTTCATCATAAGGAACGAATGAATGACCTCATTGATTCAAATAGAGATTGTAAGTGATTGAATCTGAATGCTAGGCAGTTCTCCATCTGATTGCATCACACACTCTTCTTGTCTGTTAATGCAAGTCAAAGCCAAAGGAAGTGAAATTTATACATTCCAGATCTAGCCAGTGATAAAAACATTTTAAACTGCAGACCTGTTATTTCAATTTTTTTATCTAGGGTTTGCACCCTTGAGGAATTGTGCTAGCACACATCAAAATGAAAGAAATCTGGATCACAGACATTTGCCTGATGTTCACGTCATCAACCCTTCTGAAGTTCTACAAATAGGTCTTCCCTTGAAAATCATTCCCCACTGGGATCCCCTTATGAAATCTATATTTCTATCAGCTTAGATCCTCCCAAATCACTTGTGACTCATGTCTTCTCTGTTAACCGAATTGAATTTCAAGCTGTGTGTTGTGTTGAGTCCGTAATGAGACAGTTGATCTGGAAATCTGTAGTTAAAGAGTTTGTTAAAAAGCTTTCTGTTCTTGTCACCCTGTAGAAAATCCTCCTCTTATATTGCGGTTGGGTAAAAAGACCATGGGACAGTTACTTTCTAGATTTCCCTCAGCTTTGGAGGAAATATATTTGGTGAGATTACATATTTTCTTTGAAACCCTTGAAAGAAGAGAAAAAAAAAAGGACTGGGTTCTTAAAGAAGCAGTAAACTGTTTTATAAAAGCAATATTAGGGGTATACAACCTTTGACACTACAGCTGTTGAGGACTATATACCCCATCCAGTCATTGATTTGCTGGATATGATGGAATTATAGTCTTCGCAGCTGGAGGAGTTGTGGTTACACAACCATTGTGTAGGTGATTCAGTGCTTAAAAAGAAACTACACTTTAGTGGCAACACCCACCTTGACAGGTCGTGCATGATGACCCCTCCAGATTAATTTATTCTGCCCCTTTAATGGAAGCTGATTGGTTGTGGCAGCCTCAGATAGAGGAGTGAGTAGGACGAGGTAATTCAGGACAGGTGAGTAATTATGCAGATTGTACCACACAGGATAGAAAACCCAGCTCTGTTGGAGTTATAGGGTTCATAACTACCAAACCAAAACTTTATAAAACCATTACACCAAACTGGCAAACCAAAAATTACAATTTACAGGCAGTTTAACCCTTTACAGATCAGAGAGGCTATCCAAGTCATTGCAAAAGCTGAAAAAAGGTGACTGAACCACATCAAACGATAGTGTTTAACTCTCTGGTGTGATGAGACCCTTTTGTCAGTCACCCGGAGTGTCACCAATCAGTGTGTGTGTGTGTGATAGGCTGGTGGCATGAAGAGGTCTCAGCTTTTATGTCTCCTGTCCCTCGGAAGCTAGATTCTGGGCTGACTTCAGGCCAGTGCTTAGTAGAAAAACAATATTTACTGACTTTTCTCCAGGACCCACAGCTAGGCAGAGAAAAAACCTCCCCTGGCTGCATCCAGTCATCTACACGTATGGGTTCTCCTGCATCCTGTGGTCTCCAAGTTGGGGTTCTCCTGCATCCTGTGGGTGACACTTGCGGGGTTCTCCTGCATACTGTAGTTGCCAAGTGGGGGTTCTCCTGAATCCTGTGGATGACAATTGGGAGTTCTCTTGCACCCTATGGGCAATAAGTAGTAGTTCTACTACATCCTGTGGGTGACAAGTGGGAGTTCTCTGACACCCACTGAGTTACAACTGAGGGTTCTGCTACATCTGTTACGTTACAAATGCGTTTATCCATATAGGTACAAGCTGGGGTTCTCCTACATCCAAGTTACAAGTGGCAGTTAATACACTGAGTTAAACGTTATGGTTCTCCTGCATCCACAGAGATATAGATGGGATTCTCCTACATCGTTGAGTTACAATGAGGGTCCTCCAACATCCACTGAGTTACAAACAGGGCTCTCATCCATCCTTAGATTTACAAAAGGGGGTTTCTCCTGCATCCTAGTTACAAGTGTGTGTGTGTGTGTGTGGGGGGGGGGTTCTCCTACATCTGAGTTACAAGATCCAGTGAGTTACAAGCTTGGGTTCTCCTACATCCACTGAGTTCCAGCTAAGGGCTCTCCTACATCCACTGAGTTCCAACTGAGGGTTCTCCTACATCCACTGAGATACAAGTGATGGCTCTCCTACATCCACTGAGTTACAAGTGAGGGCTCATATTACATCCACTGAGTTACAAGTGAGGGGTCTCCTACATCCACTGAGCTACAAGTGATGGCTCTCCTACATCCATTGAGTTACAAGTGATGGCTCTCCTACATACACTCAGTTACAAGTGAGGGATCTCCTACATCCATTGAGTTACAAGTGATGGCTCTACTACATCCACTGAGTTACAAGTGATGGCTCTCCTACATCCACTGAGTTACAAGTGATGGCTCTCCTACATCCACAGAGTTACAAGTGATGGCTCTACTACATCCACTGAGTTACAAGTGATGGCTCTCCTACATCCACTGAGTTACAAGTGATGGCTCTCCCTACATCCATTGAGTTACAAGTGATGGCTCTCCTACATACACTCAGTTACAAGTGAGGGGTCTCCTATATCCATTGAGTTACAATTGAGGGGTCTCCTACATCCATTGAGTTACAAGTGATGGCTCTCCTACATCCGTATGAGTTACAATGAGGGTCCTCCAACATCCACTGAGTTACAAACAGGGCTCTCATCCATCCTTAGATTTACAAAAGGGGGTTCTCCTGCATCCTAGTTACAAGTGTGTGTGTGTGTGTGGGGGGGGGGTTCTCCTACATCTGAGTTACAAGATCCAGTGAGTTACAAGCTTGGGTTCTCCTACATCCACTGAGTTCCAGCTAAGGGCTCTCCTACATCCACTGAGTTCCAACTGAGGGTTCTCCTACATCCACTGAGATACAAGTGATGGCTCTCCTACATCCAATGAGTTACAAGTGAGGGCTCATATTACATCCACTGAGTTACAAGTGAGGGGTCTCCTACATCCACTGAGCTACAAGTGATGGCTCTCCTACATCCATTAAGTTACAAGTGATGGCTCTCCTACATACACTCAGTTACAAGTGAGGGATCTCCTACATCCATTGAGTTACAAGTGATGGCTCTACTACATCCACTGAGTTACAAGTGATGGCTCTCCTACATCCACTGAGTTACAAGTGATGGCTCTCCTACATCCACAGAGTTACAAGTGATGGCTCTACTACATCCACTGAGTTACAAGTGATGGCTCTCCTACATCCACTGAGTTACAAGTGATGCTCTCCTACATCCATTGAGTTACAAGTGATGGCTCTCCTACATACACTCAGTTACAAGTGAGGGGTCTCCTATATCCATTGAGTTACACATTGAGGGGTCTCCTACATCCATTGAGTTACAAGTGATGGCTCTCCTACATCCATTGAGTTACAAGTGATGGATCTCTTGCATCCACTGAGTTACAAGTGATGGCTCTCCTACATCCATTGAGTTACAATTGAGGGGTCTCCTTCATCCATTGAGTTACAAGTGAGGGGACTCCTATATCCATTGAGTTACAAGTGATGGCTCTCCTACATACACTGAGTTACAAGTGAGGGTCTCCTATATCCACTGAGTTACAAGTGATGGCTCTCCTACATCCATTGCGTTACAAATGATGGCTCTCCTACATCCGCTGAGTTACAAGTGATGGCTCTTCTACATCCACTGAGTTACAAGTGATGGCTCTCCTACATCCACTGAGTTACAAGTGAGGGGTCTCCTACATCCACTGAGTTACAAGTGAGGGCTCTCCTACATCCACTGAGTTACAAGTGATGGCTCCCCCTACATCCACTGAGTTACAAGTGAGGGCTCTCCTACATCCACTGAGTTACAAGTGATGGCTCTCCTACATCCACTGAGTTACAAGTGAGGGGACTCCTACATCCATTGAGTTACAGGTGATGGGCTCTCCTACATGCATTGAGTTACAAGTGATGGCTCTCCTACATGCATTGAGTTACAAGTGATGGCTCTCCTACACCCACTGAGTTACAAGTGATGGCTCTCCTACATGCATTGAGTTACAAGTGATGGCTCTCCTACACCACTGAGTTACAAGTGAGGGCTCTCCTACATCCACTGAGTTACCAGTGAGGGCTGGTCTGAATGCTGGGGACTACAAGTGAGAGTTCTTTTAAATTCACTGAGTTACACAAAAAGCTGAAGTTCAGGGTGTACAGTGCAGAGTATGACCGTTGTAGTGTATACTGCTGGACAGTCTCTACCATTGTTAGGACTTTAATACCAGCAATTCTTGTACACCATGTCCACAGTAAGAACAGGGAAACGGTATTCACTTGCACCATTCCTCTTCATTCGCTTCATAGACATAAACATGGCATAGCAGAATAGTGATGTCCAGATTTGCCCACAGACTGACCCCTTCATGGTAGTGGCATAAAGGGGAGGAATTCTGCTGTAAATATAAAGGGAATAAAAAAAAGGATTCCAGCAACTGAATTCACCTTAGTATACCCCCCCAGTGATTTTCACCTTGTCTTTGCCTGTGGTTGGCTCTTTTCCTGCTGGTCCCATAATTAGGGATGTGCCTTGGAAGTCACACTGGGAGATGGCTGCAGTCTGACACGGATTTCTTATGAATACATAACCAGGGAACATTCTGACTGATAGAGAGAGACCAGGGCGGGAATCGATTGGCTGGGAGAGGTAAATCAGATGACTGGCTCTCTCACATGAGATAAGGGAAAGTCCTTCATCTTACTTAGTGTTTCTTATTTATCAGAGGTGACAAGAGTAAATGAACAACCAGAGAGAAAATAACCTGAAAAAACAAGTAACTTAGAGGTGCCAGACAAAGTAAAAATAAAATATACATATAGAAATAAAAGGCTCTTAATTTGTTTAACAGAAGTACTTACCTAGGTAGGAGTCCATCATACAGCAGTCAGGTGTATCTATATAATTACTGTGTGTAACAGAAGCACTTACCTAGGTAGGAGTCCATCACACAGCAGTCAGGTGTATCTATATAATTACCGTTGTGTGACAGAAGCAACTTACCA